>DWJN01004354.1:0-12496 GCA_018248895.1 Carystus phorcus
CGTGCCGTGGACAACTCACGACGAACGTACAGACGTTATTCGACGGGCAAGGCTGTCGGCCGTTGTGCGCGCTCTCTACAACTTCGACTACTATTTTATGCGAGACGACAAACTTAGTGTATTTCCAATTGTTACCTAAAAACAGTCCTTGTGTCATGAGTGATTGGTCAGTGTTTGGTTCTTCAGACCTTTGAACAGTGACGAAGGTAAATATGAATGTGAATGTAAATAGTTCCAAAGTTAAACAATCGCAATGTCAATACTAACTCTGTGAAATGTCGTGCATGCTTTAAAATTAATTATAATTCTTCATATCCATCTAGTGTCAGGCCTTGATTTGGTTTAGAATATTTAATATGGGTTACGTCCTTGCCTTGAACATCTGTGCGTCGCGGGTTATTTTTGTGTTTTCGATAAATACCAGCGTCTTGTTGCGTACAGATACAATATTTTTCTTACGTGATATTTAATTATTAAATCTAAAGTAACAAAATGCTTAAATACCTTCGTATCTGCGAGTTTAAAGAAAGCTTTCATGTCAGACTTACTAAAGAAATAGATTTTAAGCCCAGAGGTTTGTCGAAGATCTTTTCACATACTTGTCGTTTTTCAGCGATACTAATCCAGCGCTTGGTAATTCATGTAAACTATATTACTGACTTGTTTTATGCTATTTTTGTCATTGCTTACTTTCAGCCTTCCGTAAATAATATGACGTTATATTTACATTACTATATGATATTGAGCAGGAAACATTGATTGATGATGAAGTAATCAGTGTGGGAGATCCACTACTATGTCTGGAGAGATCAAATATCTAAACCCACGCTTCTTACCACAACTCATTAAACAATTAGTAACGTGGAACTAATCGATCGTTACAACATTTAGTCTTAAAGTTCAATGAACTATAACTAAACTAATTCTGACTTACAAATATGCTATATTTAATAAACAAAATATTAAAACCGCAAAATTGCATAGTTCGTATTACAGGCATTCAAAGAAATTTAAATGGCCATTTGGGCATAAAGTTTCGCTATCTAAACTTTACTTTATCAATGTTGTACTGAAAAATGCAAATATCTGCTATATTAGGTACGTCATCGTACGTTCTGTAGCGACACTTCCTCCAAACTGTTTTAGTGCGAGTATGTAGATTTACAAGTTTTTTATTACACAACACCTCCCACGTATAGAATGCTCATGTTTAGATTGCCCAGTCGAAGTAAAACTATTTCTAAGAACTTAAAAACTTACTTACTTTTATAATATAGCGAGCTATTAAATTGTTATCTATTAAATTGTTATCAATACTTTTCAACAGACATGTTTACTTTGCGTTCTTTGAAATGGTTTAGTATGTACACTATTAAATTTAATTACTTTTCCAACGATTCGCGTAAATTCAAAATGACAATGCTAAAATGAGGTTTAATTGTAACATATTGCTAGATCGTTGTTGGTATCTAATGATCTTGATACCAATTAGGTATGAAGTAGAAACTATGGGCGGCTTCATAGCATGTTAAGCTGCCCAGTACGTGAGAACGCGCTTCTATTCCCGAGTGGCCTTTTAAGGTAGTCAGCATATATGGAGGTGCTACAGTAATCATCTCGAATGCTACTTCTAAACTTTCTAAGCCCTTCAAGCTTACCACTAGTTCTTACCGTGGTATTACAAATGATACGACCCGTGTGGCGCAAAGGTCACCATGCTGCACCGCCGTTCGAAGTCCTGGGTTTGATTCCCAGCGAGGCAGAAATTTTAATTATGAGTTTTCATTTATATTCTCGGTCTAGGTGTGTGTTCTTGTATTTATGTATTGTCCATGGCTCCCACAATGTTTCGTGGGATAGATGTTCTAAGGAATCCTAGGCGTGGAACTATACGTGTGTTGGCTTATTCATTATTTATTTTTTTCATATTATTTTATCGCCACGTTTTTTAATCGACTGGTAACCGACCTCCTTTATAAATACTTATGCAAACAAAAAATAATTATTAATATCGATGCAACCGTTTAGGACTTCAGTGACACAGACGGGGACATTAATTATATATACATAATATAAATATTTGCTGTTAAAGTTATATACTACTTAATTACTCGGAAGATTGTAATACTCGCAATGTAAAGGGTAGACCTTTTATGTAATAAATACATGTTTGTGATGGTTATATGTACATCTCCATGTCACTCATGATACAGAGTAGTGAGTGATGTTTGGTAAAAGTGGCATTACCCATTTATACAAAATGGTGTTTAATTAGATTAACCAATTTATGTTTGTCCTTAGTTTGTCATATTTTCTCATTACGTGTAAATTAATTTTATGCTTATTAATTTATCATCAGATAATTTTGTTTACCACTGAACTAAAACCAATACACGAAATAAGACTTTAAATAAAATAGTAGATACTATATGCAATTCGAAAATAAATTCACCCACGTACCAAAATATACCTACATGATTCAAGTTTATTTTGATTTTACCTTCAAAATACTGATTCACAAGCAGATTGCAAGTCTTACAATATTCCTTGAAAGGGACCTCACTCCATAATACGTGTAAAATATATGAGTCACATCGTTTACGTATATCAACAATGTTACCAGAGAATGATGTCATTGTTACTGACTTAAGCCATGAATGAATCCTACCTGACTACGTATTGTTTTAATATTCAAACCTTGATATATATAAAAATTATTCCATGTACATAATAAGTTAATTTCTATTTGTATTGTACTCAGTGATCACTGATGGTCACTGTTTAATGTTACATAATATTTTTAAGGACCTGCACTTAATTAAGTAATAAAAAAATTAATGATGCCTAATGTACTTTTGCAAACAACAATAATAATCATTAGTAATTGATAAATTAACCTTGTTACGTTTATAAATAAAACTACCTTCGTTTCTGACGCATTTATAAGTGATAGATTTACTACTTGAATATGTACAAAAAATAATATTATAATTAACAAACTTCAAAAGGAGCAGGAAGTTCTCAATTCGTCTGTATTTTTTTATGTGTTTTAGATAATAACTTTTAACTGGGTGTACGGATTTGAAAGATTCTTTTTTTATTTAAAAGCATGCCTATCATGGGTTCCTCTAATAATTTAAGTGACTTCTGAACAATAGGTATTGTGTTATCCCTAATAACCCGGATTTATTTAATGCATATGTCTTCTGAATCGGTATACATATAAAGCGGTTTTTGTCTTTTATGCATTGACAAAGCCATTATATAACATAACATCACGCCTGCATAATGAAAGAAACCACTAAAAAGGAGAAAATGAACATCTTTTAACAAATAAATAAAACTGCCTTCAAAAAGGTAGGTGAAATTGATCTAGATCAATTAAAGAAACTGAAACTGACTTCCTTAACAGCCTTCCTCATTAAGTTATTTTTTCCTTTTCGAAGGCTGTTTTAATATTTTGTAAAAGATTTTTATTTAGTGCAAAGAATAACACAGTAAAAGAAATACATAAATATGGTTACAATTGGATAATGTACCAAAATACGAACAAGTACCGTTTCGATATATAACGCAACTAGTTATGTAGTTAACCTTGATCTCCCCTCAATGTTATGAGGCATTTGAGGCTCCGTGACTAAGATCTGACTATACTATACTACTTACTCGTAGGTTTTCAGAGAACAAGTCGAGAACAAAAGTTTCAATGTCATATCAGTTGTTTCCTTGACGAAGCAGGTTTATTGGTATTTTGTCCTTTTTCTACAAAGTCCAATACAAAGATAATTAAAAAGATAACATTATATTTATAAGGCGCACTTACTTCACCATGCATCGTTAAACGAACGTTTTGGTGTAAATATGAAAGTTTTGATCACAATTTAATTAATTTTTGTTTTATTTTATCAGGGTTACAAATAGCAGATAGATATACCAAATAAAAACAATATTAAGCATTATTGTTATTGAATTTTTGATTAAAATGTGAATTTGGAATTTTATACACTTTTTTATCCCATATCATTTTGAATGAATGATAATTGGATTGTGTTGAAGAACTCCTATTTCAATCATATCTAAAACGGGCATCATTATTAAAAAGTTTAATATAAATTTTGACAACTTTTCTGATTATTTAATTATATTAGAATAGATTATAAATAGTACCCATTATAATTAATAAAATATAAATAAATTATATGTAAATAAGTATAGATTGGTATTGAAGATTGTTATAATAGACTTCGCCTTACACAAATTTAATTTTTAAATAATAATACATGTTACATAAAGTTACAATCGAATACAAAAAGTATCAGCTGTTCCGTGGCAAAATTAAACAGGGCATTTTATATTTCCATTTGCACATACTGGCAGCTTGAGTACATCCACGCAATCCGAATGACGTCATTCATCTACGGCCGAGGAGTCGACCTTCGTATTAGTCACAATAGCTACATGATAGGTATATGTATAAGATTTACTACTACTTCACGGTACAGTGAAACAATGGCAATTTTTAATTTTAATATCAATAACCTGAAACGAGCAGACGAACCAAACAATAACATATATAAGTACATTAATATGTATTAGATTATTGTTAAAAATAACGTAAAGATGTACGCAGTAACAAGTTAGTGAATTGAATTAATTATAATATTATTATATCACACAATTCATATAAATTTATAATACATATATCATATAATTAGTGTTAACAATAATTAATTAATTATACAATAACTGGATAATGAGTAGACCTTTACGTTATTTTTAACAATTGCATATGAAATCATCGAACGATAAACAAGGTCATTGTTACCGAATGACACGCGGCTGGGTGCATGTAAATACTATATTTATCACGCCATGACCCTGCGTGTTGACTGCTAGCTGTTACGTCATTATTGTTTTTGTCGATCCGCACACGTTGCCGGCCCTCTTATGTGACACAAGGTGCTTTCCTGTGAACTTGCATTTTAAACATATTTTTTAAGAAAGACCGCAACAGCGAAATATCTTATAGAAAACGTATTTATTACATTATCATAGTAATGTGTTTCTCTATAATTTTTTTAGTAACTTTAAAAATAATTATTGTGCAAATAGAATTATGTTATTTATCATTATCTTACCTTTCTGTCTTTCTGAATTATCAGTTGTTACATTTAATTTCTTCGAAAGCTAACAGTGAAAGAAATTTGTGAACACTGTATCCTTTTAGCTTCTTAACATTTTATTGCTATTAATTACTTTTTTATTAAACCAAATGATTCACTAAAATTAATATATTGAATCAATTCAATATTACCCAAAATCAAATTTACCTCAATATTTACATATATATGCTTATCAGAAGTCAACGTTGGTAATCAACTTAAAGCCAGTATGAAATATATGAAACGTTCGATATTTTTTATTTCTTATAAGGTTGACTATAGCCCACATGATGTTATACGGCATAACATTCACATGTTCGAAGAAATCACAAGAAGATAGTAATATATAATATATCAGGTTCTTACTCTGCTCCCATGGCGTAACTTGAGGCGCGTCGCCTGTCATATCTCATTAGAAATGGCACATTCTGCGGTCGCCCGCGCCTCTCAGAAACTTAATATCAGTGAGATTGTATACGCAGCAACATAACACTTGGGAATTATAATCCTTATAATAAGTCCTTCGTCTCTTTATCCAGTAGTTTTAAAATGTTTGGACATTGTAAATGAATACAAAAAGGCTTACATAGCTTCTGCAGCACATAGAGTAACAAAAAAATATCATTAAAACTATGACAAAAATCAAGTGTAATATTATAAATGAATAAAAACACGGATCACGTAGCGAAAAGGTAACTCTAGATACATATACTTAAATTAAATAAAATCGCGGTTTGATAAAGTATTTTACACTCTTGTAGGCATAACCCAAGAGATGAGACATTTTTTTCCACAATACTACGTTCAATATTAATATAATAGTCGTTATTGTGCTAGCATTAATAGCTATCTAATTTAGTCGTACATGTCTACACAATATTTATTATTAAAGAAGAATATGTATACGTATATTCATAGTTTAATACCGTTCATATATACCTATAGAACGTGCACGATAAATAAGAATATCTTTAAACTCGCGTACCTTATCTACACAATTCTACATACATATGTAACGGTGGGCGATCATCTCTGAAAATACCCGTTAGTATAAACGCATGTGGAATGCAAGTCTTAGAATACATAGTCATATTAAATTGGATATCATCCTCAATTTTGTTAATTAGACCAATCGCGTTTGCACATATTAAAATAAATTCACTCGACCCATTTTAGTTTATAAATATGGAGCGTTGTTATTCGTTCGTTCATTAAATAAGGCACCCAAGACACTATTACACTGTTGTCCTAATCACTTGTCACTATCGGTTGCGTGCACTCATAAAGAGTTAATTAACTCTATGTATTTAAAATGTTTTGAGAAATTGATTTGTGTCACTAGATATACACTGATTTTATATAAAAATAAACTTATACGCACATCTACATTAGGTTCAAATAGACCAGGAACACACAAATATAACATCAGAAACAATTAAGAAGCGGATAAGTAATACTTTTGTCGCATATACATATACTGACCAGAAATGGACTCGTTCCCCTTCGCAAGAGTCGTGTGATACGTGTATTTCAACTTAATCTTCTTTATATATAAAAATTAATATTTGTCTGTGTGTCCTTTATAGACTCTGAAATGGTAGAAGATAGAGCATTTATGTCTTCAGCAAGTTTGTTCGGAATTCTCTGATAAATGTTTTGGTATCAAAATTATATCGATCGGACACATGTTTTGTCTGTTTGTGTCTATGTCCATATGTTTGTGCATGTTAATCTCAGAAACGGCTTGTCCGATTTGAATGCAGTTTTCAGGGTTAAATTGCGATGGGCTTCACTTAACATTTAATGTAGTTTTGTCATTTAAATCCGCTATATATGTATGTTGCAAAACAACGTCTGCTGGGTTAACTAATTGATTATAAAATTATCCCACTACACACGCAAATAAATCTGTAGTATGACGTTTTAGTTACTTATCTGTTTCAATAACGTGATAATGACACAGTAAACTTGCTTTCTGAGAAGTGAGCCTTGAGGAGCGAGCCAACGGCAAGAACCTGGGCGGTATGCGACGTCTTGCCAAGTGATAAACTGTTCGTGAATAACTACCTTCTGTCACAATTCACGGTCTTTTAACCAATACCAGATCAGTAAAAATTAAGCCATTAGCCATTTAAGACAGACTTTTTTACTATCAAGATTTTAATCGCAAACGTAATCCACCTGTTGTTGAATGATCGCTGTCCGAGGATATCCATAACAGCATTGGCATCCGCCGTGTCACCGTCCAAGAAAGAGGCGTTTCCCGTGGGCGAAACCCGTTTTCAATCGTCTCTCTGATATTGGAACTGATCGTGTTAAAAAAATATACGCTTGATTCTTGTGGAAGACTAGTCGGGCAGTTAAATAACCCAATTACAATGCACAAGCACCGTTAGGAATTAACTAGGTTGACAGATCTTCAACTGCGTTCATCAATATCAGGGAATGTTGCTATTTTTTAAACGAAAACTGAATAAAACCCCTTACAAACTAAAAGTTAAGACGTCATTTGTTATGACGGATTTTCATTCAGCTTTCACTAGTGGACGGAGTAATTCAAGGGGAAGTTATTTGTAAAATTCCATATTGTTTTGTGTAAATTGGATGAAATGTGACGAAAACTGTTAAAGATGTCGGAAAAAATTCATGCGATTGGAAGCTTTCCTCGCAAACGCTGCTTACTTACACCCTATAATTTAAAACAAAACAATCTCATAATGACACGACAGGCGTGATCGAAAGATTTAAAATAATTGATCTTTATGTACAATTTATTTATTATTTATTTTGATAATAATTTACGGCAGCGAAGCGAGGACGGATCAATAATTTGTAACAACACTAGACAAAAACGTCACATAAATTTTTTAAACACTATCATAATATTACAATGTCATTTACTAGTAATAATGTAATACGGAATACTTATTAATGTCACAAGGTACGACGTGGAATAATTCCCCGTGACACAACAGATTGACAATCGTCACCGTAAAATGCATTAGGTTCCAATTTAAACGAGTATGTGAGGTAGATCACGTAGCCAATGTGAGTTATATTTCAATAAAATTTTATAATTAAATACTTATATTTTGATTCTGTTGAATCGAGAACTCTACTAAAATGCTGTTTAAAATAATGATGGTGTCTAACGTGGAAGGCGGTTGTTCCGGCGCTACAAAATTTTGTAACATTTCGTAAATTTTTACTAAAAACGATTTTATTGCTTTATTATTCACATAATTTATTTAGTTTGGAATAAAACCGTATAATTTAAATGTATACTAAAACATTTTCACCGCGTACCTATAAATATTTTTTTTATTTTTATAATAGTTTTGTCTAAGGATAAATAAAAAAAAAACGACTTTAATTACTATGCCGTATTACATATTCCGATTTCGAGGTCATACGCATCAAGTAAATGCGCGTTATTAGAGATAACTCGACATCGTCAGATGACGCTTAAATTTAAGTACCAGCTTTGGAATAAAAAAGAAACATCGGTACTACCAGGAAAAAGTTATTAACTAGCCCACACATGAGACACACACCTGTGTTTTTTGAAGTCGGCTAAAAACATATTAATACACAATACTTAACTATTTTGATGTAGGTAGATACTTGTACATAATCTACATCATTGTAAAAAGGCAAATGTTATCTACAAAAATCCCCAGACTAATTTATTTTCATAATAATTAGTTCCCAATATCAACCTAATATAATGAACATTGAAAAAATACTTTGTAATAAAAGTACTTGACATCATAATCTCGTCTCTGGCTCTGGCTTGTCATAGTTGTCAATATAATTCGAAATGATAGAGGTAGCTTACAGTAGGTACCTTTGTCCATTCATCAACAGTTGCGCAATAATCAAACAAAGAACCCGGTGGGGTCACACCCAAAACAACGCAAACGCACTCTCATTAAATAGCTCGTCGGCTGTACAGTAGCTGCGTTTGACCTTAAAATGAATACACTACAATAAGTTTATTATAGATTGTGCACGATAAAATATAAATATGTATATATGTGTTATTGAATAAAACCTTTATCGTAAAACAGTGGCGAACCTAGTATTGAACTGCTCTATGATCAAAATTTAAAATTAGAATAAAAAGAAAACGTTTGGAAAAGAATTGACAGTTCAATACTAGCTTCTCGCCACTGCTTCCAGACACACCGAAGAGAGAGCCTTTAATTTATAAACCCTAGAATTCACTGGGATATAGTAGCCGGGGACACCACACCAGATAGTTAGTTACATAGATACTAAAGATATTATAATGACATGTATAGTGATATTAGAAGTGAACTTTTTTAGGAAATAGATCCCAACTAGCTTTGCCCGCAACTTCGTCCGAGTGTAATTGTAAAGTTAATAACAGAAAAGTTATTGTTCAGTTCGCAGATTTTACGCTAACTTATAATTCTAAAATAAACGTAGCCTAAGTTAATCCCGTAACTACTCCGAAAAATCCTGTTCAGAGATTAGCCGGAACAAACGGACTGGTAGACAGCGAGACAGACAAAAAATGAAAAAAATATTACTTTGTTATAGGTGCCATTTTTATTTTATCAACTGTTTTTTATTTGACTGTACTTACCCATTAAAACAGGAATAGGATCAGACCGGAAAAAATACCTATATCGGATCCGTTTGTTGGGATCAAACCGAAATAATTCGTGTGTACATACATAATATGCATTTAGTAAAAAGCGGTTATTTTAATATTACAAACAGACGCTCCAATTAATTTTTTTGTAATAGATTGTATGCTACTTTCAGTTACTATTCTGGTCAGATATGTTTTTCTTTATTTTTCTATATTAACTAAGTAATTCACTCTACTTCTGTTAAAACTGAAGATATCATTTATGTTTAATTCATGTCGCGAAAACGGTGTTTTAATTTCGCGAGAGGTTATAAATACTTTTATATACACTAATAGTAGGCATAATGTTCATAATCTACATATATTGTACGTTATGTATTCTATATTATAGCTATATATTGTCTGTCATCGCTTTACTGAATATAATACATTTTTATATGCTTTATCAAGCGTTTTCATTCGTATAAAAACATTTAAAAAAACACGTAACTTTTCTCGAATCACTGTATCTACGGTAAAATAAAAAACTGCCTGAATGTCCGTACAATAGTTTACGATCATTATGTTGAGATAGATTGACAGGCAGAGATAGACTTTACCGTACAAAAAAGTAACAATTGCAACATTCGAGCGCTGTCGGATGTCCAATGAGTGACCGTTAGTAATTACATAATAGACGATATCATACGGTGTTACTTTTCCGTTCAAATAAAACAACCAATTAAATTTGTTCAATAACTTTATTACCGATTTAAGATTTAGACATTTGCCATCTTCATGAATGTTACATTAATAACCAGTATTACGGGGACTTTGTTCAACAAGAACCAAATTGTTTATACCTCTTAGTGTTTTGTAAAATACCAGTATAATGGTGGCTCGAGGTCGAATGACGGGGTGTAAAATGGCAAGGCGTGTCAAGTTTGTATTGCTAAAAGCTCACCTAATAAAGGAATGATATTAGGGTCATGTTATCTTCAATCTGGGTCAAGAAAAGGTCAGTGATGGGCGGCAAGGGTTATCATCGCTACTCTAGTTCTAAACCAATTTTCAAATTAAACTCCAATTGCTGCAGACAGAATAGCGAGTCTATGTTCCAGTTACAGATACAACGATTACAAACGTTGCATTTTGAGACAAAAATATTTTCATTCGTTATGGGGGTTTGTTTCGTACGTATATGTTAAGTTTTTTTACTAATTAATTGCTAATATTTTAACTTCGTGTTCTATGAATATCTTAGCTGTGGAGAAGTTATATTTTATATCTAACTTATTTACAGTATACTTAATCTTTGTATCTGTGTCTTTATAAGATGCATCATTAAAGCGCTTTAAAGGATAGGATTATTCGAGCAAGTAATCGTTTCATTTCAACCAACACTGCACCTTACATAGTAATCAGCATCAATAACTTTTGTCATAGTTATATTACTTTGTATATTCTCAAACTTATTACTGGTAGATATTTTAGACATTTGGAGACAGATAAGATGTTAAGCTAGCTATATTGGTAGAAAAAGATGCGTATCATATTCTGAATACTATTTTACGCAACCATAAGTTCACTCACAACCGACTGAAATATAGTTTCGCAACAACCATTCAGCTAACTGTTATTTTATGCCACAAACGTTACGTTGGAATGTCGGTCCACGTCCACCAGAATTAGATCATGAGCTAATAATCAAATCGATTGTACATCGACTGAGTTTCTTTTAAGTTCCATTAACCCGCGATTTATCCAGACTGTGATCTAAATACTATTAATATTTATACTAATATCATAAAGATGTAAAGTTACTAACTTTGTTGGTAGGGGGTAATCTTTGGAAACACTGATCCGATCTTGAAAATTCTTTCGCCAATGTGTGGAAAGGAATCTTAGAACAATAGTGTATCAGAGGCAGCTATAAAATTTTGAAAAATGTTCCCACTACGATATGTAATTTTTTATCCTATTTTGATATTCCTATCAATTTTATTCATTGCTTTGGATAACCTCATTCTTATTCAAGTGACATCTAGTAGGTAACAGACAATATTTTAAGATTACGCGAGTGCGAGTACCACAAAACACGGAGAGGCCGTCACGCGTAACGGCGACACGGCGTCACGGTACATCTGAACAAAGCACGTGTCAGGATCAGAAATAGCATCGCTATGAAATAGATAATAACGAAACAGCTAAAATGTTGGCGGAAATGACCTCAATTTAGCGAGTAAACGAGTTATTTTTTTCAATATGCCTTTTAACAAAATTATTTTCTTCTTTGAATAGTATCTTAATTCTGCTGATGAATTTACGTTTTAGCCTCTATAACGTACAAATGAATAGTGCCCAAACTGGTTTTAGACGATTGTCTGATATGTAACATAGTCTACACGTTAGGTATTTTTATATTTAGAAGTTTTTTTACTAAGATAAGATCATTATGTCTATATATTATACGAGTATGATAGCTTAAAAGCTAATAAACATCAATTTGTTTAATCCCCTTACCTCATACATGGAGTTACACATTTTTTTTATTAAGTAATAAAATTACACAACTACACAAAGGCTTAATTATTTCATGCAACAT
Organism: Carystus phorcus; assembly: GCA_018248895.1. Taxonomy (NCBI): domain Eukaryota; kingdom Metazoa; phylum Arthropoda; class Insecta; order Lepidoptera; family Hesperiidae; genus Carystus; species Carystus phorcus. The sequence goes on from DWJN01004354.1 coordinate 12,368, forward strand.
ATGGATATATAGAAATAAGTCATAATGTCACCACGACTATATTGTCATGCTGTATGTACACACATCAAAAAAGTCTAAGCAACATGCAGTTTTTTTATCTTTTAACCAATTTATAGTATTGTAATGTAT
>DWJN01004355.1:0-12495 GCA_018248895.1 Carystus phorcus
GACATAGAAGAAAAATGATTAATAAAGCATAATTTTTACATATATCTTTTATTGGAAATAAATATTCATAACACTTATGCCCTTAAAGCGCTCATAGCCCAGCTTCTCGCGTCTATACGGTACCTGGACGGATGACCGCCAGTGGAAAAAAAATCTTGAGCCTTCCCGTGCTTCGGAGAGCTCGTAACCCTTCGGTTCCAGTTGTTATCGATAAATAAACAGCTGTAAAGCCATGTCGGAGGCCTACGGGCGGCTTAAAAACTTCTGACACTAACCCCTCTATCAATCCGCATTGGAGCAGCATAGTGCTCTATACTCTAAACCTCCTCAGTCATGAGGAGAGACCCGTGCTTAGTAATGGGCCATTAGTAAGTTTATGGCAATGTTCTTGGGTGATGACGACCACTTACGATCAGGTGGCTCGAATGCTTCGTTATTTATTTGACAATGGAATCCGAGACTAGTCACACGGTTAGCTCGCTATGAGACGCATTACAGGCTTGTACAATTGATATATTTTATGGCACTGGCACTAATTTATCGCAAACCATATAAAAATATGCTGAATTTATTTTTAGGAAGGCACCTAAGAGTGTAGTATTAAAGTTTACCATCGCAATTGATGATAAATCGATAACATTCCTCTAGGTAGATTTAAGGACGATACAAAAAAAGTTGAGTGATATGAAGACTCTTCTATTTAAGTTATTTATTGTATTTTGCAAGCCCTATTAACCGTGTGCGGAGTGCGGGTGTGCGCACAGGCAGCCGGAGATAACAAATAGATGTTATCGCGCCGTGAGAGACACACTCAATTATTCACACACCCCGTTACTTCTGATTTAATTACTTGTCTGCTTATTACTGCTTGTTTCGGACGCTGTTACTAAATCTTTTTTGATGATTAATTACTCCGCAGTCTATCATTTCGTAGCCGAGACGCGGATGTGACATAGTAGATAAGATCGCTGTCTTCAGCGTTAAAATGGACTTATGAAGTATTTAGTATGTCTAAGGTCAAAAACATTGTCAAATTAATCGACAATAACGCAGCTGAAATAAGGCTTAGGTATGTATGCATGTTCTACGGTTTTTATAGAAGTTACCGGTAAAGGTTATAATCTGAGTGACTACAGTTTTATTTACGTAAAAAGACATACCTACATAGTAAATTCACTAATATAGCGCCTCCTAGACAACATAACTCATAAATGAATTAAATATATTCTCGAAGGTGTGTTAGCTATGTATCTTATATTAACTTCATAACCACATATGAATTTAAAATCAAGGTAATAATACAAAATGCACTTCAAATAATAAGACGAAATGCTCTTCAGCAGAGTTTTTAAAAGACGGGGCCTTCGTTTCGTGTGTGGTGGGCATAAGACTTGTTTGCAATTGCAACCCAATCAATTCACCACGATCATTTATGAATCTTTTCAAACTTTACACGTACATATATTGCAACATTAATATTCCTCAGTATAACCTTATCAAGACAACCGAGGTATAAAATAACGAAAATACGTATGTCGAACGGCAGCTGGTCTGAGTTGTTATACGATACAGTGGCGTATTACTTATAGACATGTAAGATTAGTTCTGGAGTGGGCCACTCGCCACTCGTCGTTCGCCCACGGGACCAACTTGTCCGATCCATCCCGACAGATATATGCGCTACGCTCGAACTCAACAGTTATGGGCGGCGTATGATTTAAATCAAGCTCCCTGTAAAATTACGAGTTTATGGCTACATGGTTAATGCGTTTACGTAATTTGGTCAGGTTAGCCTTCTTTTCTTGCCATGCTATCATCAAACTAGCAGCGTATACATTGTCATGTAGTTTCTTAGTTTAGGGAATGGAGCAAGAATTATCTGTAGGACACAAACAAATGCTTTTTGTTAACTGCATTTAGATCTTGTGCTTCATAAGTAGTTATAATAAAATTATTTAATACAGTCATACAAACAGTTGCACGAGTAGTGATTAAGTATTCAATTACTTTAAGTATTATTCCTTATTACATCTTTTTGAACGTCGAAAAATTTTGGAACAATGAAATGGGTACAAGTGGCAATAGGTTGATAATAGGTAATCGGTGGTTTTGATGGTTTTTAATTTTGCGAAAAGCTGTATGGTTAATTTCCAAAAAGAGGACTTACAGTGATGACATATTCATCTTAGTATATAACTAAATATCAGCGAACGTCATGGTAACCAATGATTCGTTTGAGATATGTAAATGTAAGTTTGTAAGTAACACAGGCGTCTGGATCGCCCACAGGAGCGCGCTGTCCGATAATGCATGTTAACGGATACATGCGAGACTCACGCTCCCTTAAATTATCGCTGCCGCTACGAGTATTACAGCCGCCAGGTATTCAAGGGTCGTACTCTGATCCCCGCTTGTTATTCAGATCCGCGAATGAATTTGCGTTTCGAGAGGATCACACTGTGGCATTATACAACTTTGTAGCGAAATGATCGTGCACACTGTAATTTGACGTTGAATAAGAATTCTATTATTATCGATTCCGCTGATTTTGATTGTAACCAATGGTCTTAATGCTTATTTATTTCAAAAAGTTGAAAAGAAATGATTGGTCATTTATTCATTGTATTAATGTTCTGAAAAATAATGATTTTTACAAAATATTAGTGCCAATGTATGTTATCCATATAGAAACGATATTTTAGGCGGTGAACGGACGAACGTTTTTTAAAATCGGACTTAGGATTCCATAAATCGTTTAGGATGAGCTGTAAATCGTTTTATTATGACCAGATGTAGGTATTGTTCATGGATGGATAATAGTTCTGCGACAGAACGAACCAGTAGAGTGAGTAACTTGTGAGTCATTAGTGTTTAGGTACGGCGCGTGGCTGTCTATAATGTTTTGTTAAACAGTTTCGAGGAAGTCGGCCATTATGCCACAAGGCTTGTTTAATGAACCGAATGTCTCATTTGATAAACAGAAGAGTGGTCGTAGCACGAGTGTTATGTGCATCAACGTCGTCCTCGCCTTCATAACATTTTAAAAGTCAAAACAGACGTAGGTACCAGATATTAGTATATATACTTTGTTCAGTCTTCCTATTGTTATATAAGGCACTTTTTATTTTACGTAATACATAGTCACAAAATAGGTATGGCTTCAGTTGGATGTTTTTTCTTAGCTTGAAGACCAAACGATACAGCAAACTGACTCTTTAACATGACACGCAACATTATTATGTTACTACTGAAGTTGTGATATAGTTAGAGTTAAAAAAATCAAATCAATCGAATTACTATATCTTTAAGGGCAGGTATAAAATAAAAAAAATACTGATATAAAAAACTTTGCAACATTTACTTTTACACTTTTTCAGTTGTCATAAGAAAAGCAAAATTTTCTCAAAAATAACAATTAACACCTCTACGTCTAGTTTCCTTATCGGTATCTCTGATAAGCGATGACAACGCAAGTGCGGGTCGCACTGTCGGAATGCAATAGGGACAGCCCTAAGCCCCAGTGTAAACATTCCACCCACACCCCACCACCGGGTAACTCAATATTCGGCGAGATCACGTCCAGGGTTGTTACATGATTTTAATATACTTAATGTCTTTAACGTTATTATCGTTTGTGACTATCAATAGTATTGGAATTCTAACATAACTGCTAAATTTCTTTGTGATTGCTGAGGAGATTTTAGATTTTATACACAACCTTATCTAATTTTTGGATAAAAATCTAAAATATCTGAAATGTCGCCTACAGGTTTTGGATCCGTTTGCATAGTATAAAAAAGTATAAATAAGGATAAAAGAGTAATGAAGCTGTTTATATTGATATTAAGTATGCTATGAGGCTGCTGTTGATATTAAATATTTTATATGTCGCTAAGATATTTTTGCTCAAATGCATTTTACTAAAATACTTATTAACAATATGTTAGATGGGTCTGAGTAAAATTCATTAAGTAAAAGTGGAAGAAATAATTAAAAATTCCTTGTCTTTAATTTTTTTTATTAAAGAAGTTTGCACCGAAGAAATATGTACCTGCCTATTGAGTAAGTAATGTACTTTATATACATATACGTAATTTTTATTAGTACAATTCAGATACCTGTCGATTTAGGCAACCCTAGCCCTCCCCCATCATAAAGCGTAGCCCTTCTTTAATAAAACATCTCGATAATGAAAAGTCAGGCAGTCATAGAGGGTGGCGAATTAACCCTCGATATTGAACCGCGGCCTTTTTGCACGAATCTGAGTTTTATGACATCCACTAAGCCTCCAAAATTAAACGGTACGACACGCACCACTTGCAATAAATATCTTAATGATATGGAATCAGAAAGTATCTTTGCTATTTGCTGGTTAGGAAATGGCGTATATACATAGGTAGTGCGATGTAATATGTGTTCTATGTGTTTGTAATGAGATACTATTTTGAACTCATTGTTTCCCATCAAAGGGCGATTGATTACAGATTCGGCGTGTACGTATATTTGACATTCATTGCATTTTATTCAAGGAGGCACGTGCGAGGCCACCTGTCGCTGATTCTGCACTTGCAAGTGGTGTATCATTATTGGACACATGAAAATTCATAGACGTGGTTACAACGTGACAGTTAATTTGATTAAGTTTGACTCAAGTAATTTTGAAATAAAAAACACTGTTCTGTTGGTTGCTTAAGTGTTATTTCGTAGGGTAAGTGTTCAAATCCCAAATTATATTTGTATTGCTTCGTATTCATGTACAGATATTTATTTTTATATTATTTATTAACTTTAAGAAATTCAAATGGATTAATTTACTTAATATTGCTATGATCCTGCGAACAAAAAGCTACGGGACCTCTGATGGGAAGTGTTTAATATCGCTCATAGTTCGTAGCAAAATAGAAAACCACTACCAAACTTATTGCTTCGTGTTATGTTACCTTACTTATGTTGTTCCATGTTATAGTTGTGGATTGGTTAGGAAGGGTTTGTTACAGGCCCCGAAATACGAAATTTGATTTACATTGTAATTAGCTTAGTTGTTATTTTTTTTTTATTTATTTATTCTTTATTGTAAAACCTTAGAATAAGGCTGTAAAAAGGGCGGACTTAATGCCTAGTAGCATTCTCTAGCAATATTGGTAGTAATTTGATACTAATATCCATTAACATGTTGTCAGATTGTCTAAGTTTAAGTTCAGCCGTAATTAATCATTAAGCAGCGTGAGCAAGGGAGACCTAAAACCAGGCGTGAATGAACAAACCTTCTAAGGTGTTAAATTATTAAGCCTTGCATTGAAAATATACAAGTATTAGCGTACGTGTGTGTGAATGCCGAAGGGTTTAAAGTACCGTTTCTTTCAGGTTTTTCACGTGAGTGTGTTTGTGCCTTAATTGTTCGTTTATATGTTCATTGAACCCGCGACAATCGGATGTGTGGGTAAAATCCATTTTAAAATAGCTAGAGGCTTCAGACGGTATTTCTACCACATAAGGGACTTAGTTATTCAGTTTGCTAAGAAATGACTATAGTTGAATATTTAATCAGGCAGTTTGATTTTATTGGGTTTTAAAAGGTGGCTATTTTATCGTTTTCTATCTCGTTCAGTTTAAATTAAAACAGACGGTGTAGGCAACGAAAATGAATGCAGATTAATTCTAAATAAAATAATCGATTCGTGTCTCGTTCGATGCAAATGGCTGGCGCCGGATGCGGACCTCCCAGCGACAATACGATTGCATCGCCGTCAATTCGAATTCAAAATGGCGCCTCGTTGTTTTATTACTTACCCGACACCATCGCCGAGCCTTTATTTCAACTACTTCCTGTAGCTTTACTCCGAACGATGGCTTGTAACCAGAGTCAAAAATTATAGGTAACATATTTTAAGATTAGGTAGGTTTTACCAGGTATTCCTACGTCTGATACATACCCATCTTATACAGTTCGGAATATCGTTTGATATTCAATTCCTTTGATAACACAGCTCTTCAAGTGTTAAATTGTATATTATGTGCCTTTTTTTAATGACTCGTAGTCTTAAGCGAAGGTTTAAAGGCAGCAGTAACTGCTTTATATTAATCGGTGTGTGCTTGTGCTTCCATGACTTATTACTTAGACACTTAGACAGTGCTCCTCCTAACTGATAATAAGTATTTGTAACCGGCGTAAGGTATTTGGTTTAGAATCAACTATGAGAATAATTCGTTGAAATTGGTTATGTGGTTTTAAAAAATTATGTATACACTCGTGGATTATGTTTCATCATGTTACATACTTCATGTTGATATTTTGAAAACAGAAGGTTGTTAACCTATTTTTAGCCTTATTACTTACTTATTCTAACCTATTTTTACCTAGAGATGTTTGTGTATAAATAAACAAACAGTAATTTGTGCTAACGCACTATAATTTTTAGGGTATTTAAATAATAGCTTATTATTAAAAAGTTTTATTACTTTTAATTTATTTACAAATACATACATATACGAGTAGACGTCATTTTTGCCTCATGTTTAAGTGCTACTTAAGAGTACGTTAAAATAAAAATGTAAACAGAATCACTTCCCTATTAAACAACTGATATAAGTAGTGTATAGTGCAGGCAAATATATCAAGGTAAACGTTAACGAATTATCCTTATCACGTTTTCAAGTTCTTATCCGATGTTTTAAAAGCATTTTTGCATTCTCGCTAAGTGTATCACCTCTGGTTATAAGTGGATCGACAAATTGGTCAGATAATAATAACATATCGGTAGACCAGTGAACTGCAGGTGTCGGATCGACGAGTATCTCCTTAACAAATGTATTCTACTGTATTAAACTTTATCAATGTTTTTCTGAAATATTAAGCCAAAACTAGGTATTAACCAGTTAGTTTTACTTATAATTTTTTTTTGTATAGAACTTTATTTTGGGAGGGTGTTACTTTTTTTTTAAATTTATTTATTCATCAATTAGTTATACATGTTTTAACTACATATATAGTATCCGTAAAACCATAATAGGTTTGTGTCGGATAATAAGACATATACGAGCTGTCGCATACATGCTAAATGCAAGTTGTTTACTACTTTGAGACATGCAGTTGTTGTTATGTTTAAATAGAACAAAACGTACACATAAATACCAAGTAAAAATCTGCTACTATAATTCAGTCAATATCGTGCTACATCCGCATTCCACGATGACTATTTAGTTTTTTTAAAGTATTCTCCCAGGTAGGATTGTTACATAATCTCTTAGATAAGATTAATTTGAAACACCATTTGCATCCGACATTCAAAGATAAGTCTTTGGACTTACATTTTTGGGTGAAGCGTATGATACATATTTTTCGTTATTTATTAAGTACATTTAAATAAAATCACAGTAAGAAGGGAGAACTTATTACCAGATTGCTAAACCAGTTGAATCTGGGTGGATAGAGAAAAAGCTGAAACAGGTGTCGTTGAATCAAGATTTTTTTTTATTTATTTATTAGTTGAACCACATAAGTATCTCATAATCACACACATTTTGGCTAAGGTTACATCGCTATACATGGGGAAAATATAAATATTTAACTATTGATTACGTTAATTTGCATTTGTGAGAAAGAGGAAGCCTTGCTATTGGATATAATAGTTGAATCAAGATTTGTAAATATTATTAGTCCTATAGGATATTCAAATTATTCCTACACTGCAATGTATGGAACGGTAAGATGGCCTCGAATCAGGACAGGAGGACACGTTACACGTGTTGGGATAGAAATATCCAATTTAATATTAGTGCCAAAAGTTAAAGCACACCTTTAAGGTTGGTTATCTAATGCACATGCCCTACTATGTAGTTCATCCTAAGTTCAGAAGTATAATGTAATGTTATACTTGCTTTCATTTATGGTTATAATCTTTGCCGATAACTTAAAATCAGTATAAGTCGGCGGGCGACAAGAAAAAGTGTTATAGCAAAAAAAATATTGCTTCCCTTCGGGAAACGTAATCTTTGCTTAGATAAATAATATTTGGTTTAAAAGCAGTTGCTAATTACTTTTGTTTGATATTTTACAAATTTACAGCTTTTTTTTTATTATATTAGAAATAGCTTTTTAGTTTTAACGAATGATTTTCATAGGTTTTGAAAATAAGATTCTCTAATTTATTGTATTACAACAAAAACATCAGTAATATTTGTGTTTCAGAGGTACATCTCAACGTTCTTTTAATTAAAAAAGAATAATATTAAATATGTAGAAATAATATTTACAAAATATCAGAGCGTTATAGTTAATTAGGCAATAATTTAACAACGATAAGTATATATTTTGAAGCGTTTCAGTGAATTTATGTGCATTGTAATGAAACGGTGTTAACCCGAATGAAAATAAACAAAAACGGACTTTAACATCGTAAGTGCTGATAGTAGAGGTAAATGGTCCGGATAAAGATGCCAGATTAAACGTTACTGTATATCTTAAAAAGTATTTTTTGCACAACCGTCGGGTCTGACGTTATCTGACCGACAAATTGACTAGATCACTAGTGTTCGAGATGTCGGGTTGGTATCAGTCACGTTTATAGTGCAAAGTTTTATAACTTTATTTTTACATTTTAAAATCTTGCACTAAATAAATAAGTCGTACGAAGAACGATTAAGCCTTGACTATTTTTCGAATGATTTTATTTCTCGGTTTTTATGTCAGATAAACTTCCACAGTATAAATAAATATACTACGTATAGTTATTACGGTTAGAGTGAATGATATATAAATGTGTAACGTGAAAAAATCTATGTAGCGTTTTATTGGTATTTTAGATGACGAGTAATGAGGTGAAAGTATGATAATCCTGCTATATCCGTTTATTTATAACAACTTCATGGTTATTTATTTATTAGATATAGGTATATGCTATTTCATAACAAATTTTAAATAACTTTTCTATTATGACCCCTATCATAGGGCTAAAGTTGAAATTACAAGAAAAAATTAAATAGAATCACTTTCAACTTTAATAAAAACAATTGAACATCGGACCTACAAGTTAATAAGCGATTTATATGCCGAGGTGAGGCAACCGTTAATATTATAATTTATTAGATAACAAAATCTCGTCAAAGTGCAAGCAACAGCCATTGAATGTTCCCAGTCCCATGAATCCGTACCGTATCGGGAATAGTAAATTAGGGAACATCATTGCACCTGTGTGGCCCAACGGTGGAAAAAATGTGGGCGCAGCCTGGACTAAACGAATTGTTAACCTCTACCTGAGACTTCCTCTCATTGTCCCACTGGCGTGACCGGCCGTATCGTTTACGAACGTGTCCCTTGAACATTTTATTGTATTATTTTTCAACTTCGTCTAAGGTAGAAAGCAATGGTTTCAAAACATCCAAGTTAAATCAAACCACACGGATTCATAATAATCGAAATATTAGTAAAGTGGTCCCGCCTTCATTCTCAGGTGCATTTTTGTATTAAAAGAACGTGTGTATGTTTTTTTATTGTATTTTAAAAGCGTTCACAATGTCAAGAACTTTCCCAAGAAGATTTGTTAATAAAAGTTATTTTAGGGATCAACAGGGCAGGTATTATCTTGAAGACATGAAAGGAAGCAAATCAATAACTGGTAAATAAACATATAAAATGAAATAAAATAATTGTCGTGAAACGTAAATAGCACTTTAATGAAACATTTTATATTAAAAATGGTTAAAAAACGGTTGGTGCAAAAAACTTGCACTTGACATTTTTTATAATATTGATTTTTTGTAACAGACTGACATTCTGGAGTTATATCTCGTCTCGGGAGAATCTCTGTGTGAATCCATTTATACAGTAAGTATACTTAGAAGAACGATTTCACTATTCCATTGTATGAGTGTAAACGGCAGAAGTCTCACAAATGTATCATTGCAAAGTATGCCAAAGAATAATACTCTACTTATAATATATTTTTTAATAAAGCTTACCCACACTGCGATAGTATTGATAATGACATGCTAAATATGAGCATATTAAATAAATGTCATTTCGACCGGGAATCGAATTGTTGTTTGAGGTCAGACAGCTGTGTACAAGGTACGTATTTTTATGTAAATATCACACCCAAGTCTACATCCCCGCTTACCATCAGGTGGGACTGTAGTCAAGCATTAACTTATAATTAATAAAAAAAGTGGTAACCATTTCTCACGGACATGAGGACATCAGGCATATCTCATGCGTTGTCGGTTAAGAACGAAAAGAAAAGAAAAACGTTAGATACAGTAGGTATAGCTCCAGATTGAGTGGGCTATAAGCTTATTTACTACATCTTAGTCATATTAATCTCGATATAACAGCGCTAACAGGTTTGTGTTTTTAAACTTTAAGATTGTCAAGTGCAAAAAAGAAAGTACGTACTCCCGCGGTCGAACACCAATTGAACCGTTACATATCGTTCAATCTATCAGAACACAAAGAGAGACGAATTGTCGACAATACCGTTCAAAATAAAACCCACGTAGAGCACCGTTAGGCCGCATTACAATGCAACGTGAAGCAAAAGCGATACGCGATACCAATCCGACGAGGAATTCAAGAAAGTGTCTGGCTAACTGAGTGCATAAATACCCACGGTTTCAACGTCAATCAGTTGTACATAATTGAAAATAACCAAACTATTGTTTACAAGGCACGATTAAATAAAATAAATATGTGTGGCGCCAATTAGCTTACTTCATAGTTGTTTATTATTTAGTTATTTAGATAATACTCCACTAATACGCAGTGGAGCAGCGTGTTGAAGTATGCTCTAGATCCATCAGTCATGAGGAGAGATCCGTGCTCAGTAGTGGCCCATTAATGGGCTGAAGGCATAGGTATATAAAAAGACATGTGCAAGTTTAGTTGTGGAGGGCATATATCTTATAATTGAGAAGACCCGGAGGAGTGCTTTGGTGTGATTGTAAGAATTATTGCGTACTATAATTGTTGGAATTTTGTATGTACAGTATATATGGATACTTATACTTATGTCTTTCTATAAATTAAAAAAAAATATATTCATTTATTACAGTCGTTGCACATGTATACTGCCAATTATTCATTAGGAACTTATTAGCAGTAGGTACATCAACATTTAACGTGTATTTGTTATTCCGCGATGACTAGGTAAATACCATACGATGTATAAGTTAGTCAAATATCATTATTTATTATTATAGGATTGACAATAATTCTAACAAAATTATCTTTCGGTCAACAAAGCCTAACAACATTAAAATTTCAAAGTGCACAGATTTGGCATCATCAAAGTTGTATTAATGAAACAGAAAGTATTTAATAATAAGAAACTATATTATGCTGTACAATAAAAAAAAACTAAAATTATGTTAATGAGTAATATTATTTAATTACGGAACACGTAAAAGGACCAGCTTCCATTTGCTGGAATTTCTGATTAGTCATTTGACGTCATCACAATTTTTAGGGCTATTTTGGAATTTAAATTAGGTTGGGGCCGTTCCAAGCATAGTTTAAGTATGACAAATGGTTCCTTGGAAAATACGTTCTCAATCTCGAGAATTTTATTGATGATTTTAAGCAAAGCAGTAGGTTAAGAACACTCATAAATACTTTGGATTTAAACGATACTTCAGGCCGGTTAAATCGGAAGTAATATATTTAAAACCAAGTAGATTAAAAGTAGAAGTTTAACGATAAATTAAATAATGAAAAAAATAATAGTCCAAGCCATAAATTATTTATTCATGTCATGTTTCTGAAGTCTTTTGTAATTATTTGTATCTTCTCGATATGAGAAAGATCAAGGCAAGTCCAAAACGATAATATTAAGTCTCCAGTAGTGGCAGTTGACCGTCGTGACCACTGGAGCTGAGTGACAGCATGTGGTAGTGATAAGCGGGCGCCGGCTGGCCGCCCTGATAACCTGTGACCGGCGGCTAGTCGTTATTCAGCGACCAATAACTTTACCAAATTGATTTGTATCATTTGTTGAAGTTGCTTATTATTTGATTGCAATAAGTATTATCAGTAGTCACCAAGTTGATTATGTGTGTGAAGCGGAGCTCTGTACTATCCGGTTTAGTTCCGAAGGTAGTCGAACAAGATGGTAGGGTATTTTATACGCCTGCCTGCCTGCCTTCAACCCATTATTGGCCCACTACTGAGGACGGGTCTCTCCTCATCACTGAGGAGGTCAGAGGATACTCCATATCCGTCTACTAGGTACTAAATCCTTCTGAAATTGATTGATGTTTTTACACAATTCGAAGAAGTCGAAGGGTCAGAAATAATCTAGATCCATGGGAGATGATGACCATTTTATCGTTACCATTTACACATCTTTTGTTGCTTATTACATACAAAGAAAGCAATGTCATTTCAAAATAGGAAAGTGCATAGAAACTTATTAATACGTTTAAGTATTAGGTAGGGTAAGGTTGCTCAAGTCGTACCCCCTAAGGAAAATATGCTGTAATATTCACTGGAATTTAAATGAAACA
>DWJN01004356.1:0-12495 GCA_018248895.1 Carystus phorcus
AAAACATCCGACACTTGGGTTGGCCACTAACCCCTCCACCAAACCGCATTAGAGCAGCGTGGTGGAGTATGCTCTAAACCTCCTCAGTGTTGAGGAGAGACCCGCGCTCAGTAGTGGGCCATTAATGGGTTGAAGGCAGTATTAGCCTACAATAAGCGGCTAATTTGATATGTACGAGCCGCGCAGGCTTCGTCGATTGCTACCACGCTGCTAACTGCATCGCCATCGCACTCGACCTACGGCTCTCGCGATTCGATCTTACGAATACAATTCTATATACCGTCCGCTATTTTTATTAAGATTCCTAGATACAAGACACTAACAATGATTACTATCACACACCTGCTCGTTCACTAGCCGTGTTTTTATTCGTAACACACTCCTGGATGATACTGAGATATTTTAATATAGATACAAATTGATTGAGGAATGAGCGGGAATGTCTCTAATGAATATAATTGGTGAATTTTAGACAAGCATAACAAATTAAATACCTTCAATATAGGTATATTTAGAAAATATAATTTATGTTCCCGAATCCAAATTCCTTTACATTTAATAAGGGCCGCTCATTGAATTTGGCCCATTTTTAACCGCGGTTGTTGAAATGTTTATAAATTTGAAATGTAAAATAACGGTTGAAATTTGTGAAATAGCAAAATTGGCAGAGTGAACAATAGTGAGAGAATTGAAATAGCAACTTCTGAACAGCAAGCCATTTCGAAATCAGAAATGAAGTTAATAAGATTCCAGCGATTTATTTATTCCAATTTGCATGTTATTCGTTCAAACAATTGTGCTACAGCTTGCCTATTGTACATTTTTCCGTTCAAATTGTATCCGGCCGGTAATAATATTGACGTTACAAAATTGCTTCTTGGAATAAATTAATAAAACAGGACTTATATCGGAATTTGTTTTATTAGGGCTCCGCACGTCAATACGAACCTATTACGTCATATATTTCTCTGTTTATCGTACCCAATTTTCTAGGAATCGTAACTGGACGGAAAAAAGGAATAGAAAGATTATTAGAAACGATACAATAGGAAACTTAGCTGCCTAAGTCCAGAATTCATCTGTATAAATTCTGATTTAAAATATAACTCTCTTTTTAATTACCAGATTAAATCAAATATTACAGTGTACATGTGACCTTAAATAAAAGTATAAAACTCAAATAACCTCTGGAAAGGTGAGTAGATGAGGAGCAGTAAAAATGTAAATGCCTATTAAATGCAGAAATTCTGATGTATCTTACCATAATGCTATAGTTGGACTCTAAAATTTGTTAGTAAACAAATAGAAATAAAAAATATTTATAAGACTTAAATTATGATTGAGTTGCTCTATTTATCCAATATCCAATTAAACTCAGGAAGTCTCTTTAAAACTTTTACCATATTGCTATGGTTGGACTCTAAAATTTGTTACTAACGAAATAGAAAAGTAAAAAATGTTTAAAAGACTTAAATTGTGAAAGATTTAGTCTATATATAATTTTAAACATTCATAGTGATATTATACGTTACTGAGACTTCTGACGGCTTAGAAGGGAATGGTTTATGATTGTATGAATCGCATGATCACCTAGATGATGATAGACACACACAGTTCATCACAAACCTTGGAACACTTGCGTGGATGGTACTATTGTCTCGAACTAAAGAATAAGACCCCTGAAATCGCGTTAATACGATATTAAATAACGTTTTCGAGAACAAAGCTGTGTTAGCATTATATTCCTCTCTTTCATATTGCACCCATTAAATCAAAAATGCCCAGTTCAGCGTTTCACTTTATTTTAAACTGTATTCGTTCAATTAACGATATGTTTACCGTTCCGTAATTTTCCCGAGTGTATTCATATTTTTAACTAACTGAGCGAGGTATTACCCGCAGATGATATCAGGTTCTGTTAAATATCACCTATTAACTTTAACTTTTTTTTAACACATAAAAGTCGTTATTGTGGCGTAAATATAAAAGTGAAGATATCGCGAACAATCGTGGATACCCAGTGTCGACTGGGTCTCATAGTATGATATAGAATATAGTATAGTGTTATTTATTTAATATATTTTTTTATTTCCTATACTATTAAATACTTCGTAAAAAATAAAGTTGCCTTTATAAATAAACTCTTTAATATACATTAATGTTTTTGGTTTTAACAATATCTTATAATAATAACTTATCTCACTGTTATTTTGTTTTGTTATAATTGGATTTAATTTATTTTTTTGTAATTATCGACTAAGATTTATTTTTTTATTAGAGAAGGTATTTTGGGTTATGATTGTTTCGATGATGTTTTTAGTTTAATCGTGTTATTTTAATTTAATTTTATTTTATTTTAATTTAATTTAGTGTTTTTGTTTTGACATGTATCTGAGTTAGTTAGTGTAACTTGATGTTAGTTAGTGTGACTTGATGTCCATTCTAGCTGGCTATAAACAATAAATAAATAAATAAATAAATATCCGTGGATGACGGTCCAATTACCATAATGTGACTAAATTTCTCATTTACGGCTTTTTAAATAAATAATATGATCATTGACATTAGTAATACACTAATACTCTAGACAAATAAATGTGTTTTTATGTTTCTAGAAGAAAACCCTTGTAAGACGTAAGGAGTTAAAGTTTATACCTAAACCACAAGAAGTAGAAACTTGAAAATTTCTACGGAAGTTCTAAAATAATAACTCCGCTAAGTAGAGGAGAATTATCGGAAATTCTACTCTGAAGGGTCTAAAATAGAGTAAAACTTTTATACGAAACTTTATAGTTTACGCGCGTAATTAGTTGAAAGTTTATATACACGTCTAAAAATAAAGTATTAAAAACGGGTTTATTCGCAACAGTAATTATAATAAATTATGGCGGTAGCTAAACTTTAAGTCTACGGGAAAATTTTATTTTTCATACTAAAAACTAAATCGTAGTCCATCAATCAAGTACAATTTACGTAAATCCTTTCATGAGTAAAATCTTAATATATAAAATTGAATGTATGTCTGTATATCCTTTATGGACTCTGAAATGGTGGGCGATACAGCACTGATATCTTCAGCAATTTTGTTTATAATACTTTGGCGAGACTTTTGGTACCAAAATTATATCGATCAGACGCATGGTTAATGAGTTACAGTCGAATATGTTCATTTTTTGCTGATCGATTAGACAAATTATTTAATTTATGCTGGCTTTTCTTTATTTTTTTAATACATATGTGTATTAACGCGCGCCGAGTACAGGTACATGTAACTCATACCGCAATTGACTTATAAAAATGACTTAACCGGCTGCGTAAATAAAATAAAGCAAACAACCAATAAAATTATTGGTTCGAAATTACTAAAAAAAGTAAGTTAGCAATTGCAAAATCCAGTATTTTAATTTCCATTGTGACGTCCTGTTTCTGCTGATATACATATATTATGTATTTTAATTCTCAATGCCCGGCTCTAAAAATATCTACGTAGACATGATGTTATTTACACAAACTCAAACTCAAATAATTTATTTCACGTAGGTATTTATAAATACACTTATGAACACCTCAGCACATCTTTTAAAAAACAAAATCTTACGTCTAATAACAGTTATAAAAAACTTAAATAACAATTCAATACTAAACCATTGAACCTCTTTGTGGGATCAACGACATCTAATTCATTACGAATATGATGGCGTGATGCTACCATTCTACCTACAATGCCTTAATTACGAGCCTTGAATATTTGTCTTGTAAATATTAATACAAATGTTCTGAGATTAACATAAAGGAAATTTTGATGAGAATACGTCTTTAAATTTTCCTCTAATTAAAAGCAATTCATAATACCCAAGGATAACAATATAGGAGACACTGTTTTGTGTTATAGTTCCTTTCGTTCCGTTTCTATCTTTTAAATCCATAATGTAAATTAATTACTGCATAGATCAAAGATTATAGAATCTGTAACGTTAATTGTTGACTCCAAAGGGTTATGGCGCAGAAGAGGAAGCGCCGAAACTTTGAGATCACGTCACATAATTTCAATTTACTTTGGTCTCGGACAAATAAATCTTTGTCTTCGAGTCGTGGTTTTTAGTTATGTAAAGTAAGTATTTTTTAATACTCAACGATTTGTAAGTTTTTCAGTACATTGTTCATGTGTGTGTAATAACTCTTACCGGTTGTACCGTTTTGGTAGATTCTTTTCATGTGGTCCCATTTAGATTTGAGCGACATCTGACGAGAAGTTTTTGAGCTATACCGCTCGCGCGGGATTCCTCCTTTTTGCTGTAATAAAATCATACCAACCTAAGTTAGTTTTTGTAAATCATTTGCTTATTTGCAGCACAATAATTTGTTAGATTAAAAAAAGTTTAATTGTTTAACATGAATTGTTAGGTGATAAGTTATTTTGATGTACATGTAAAATATGCCAATATTTAATACGGTGTATTTAATTGATGTCCGTTTTTTTCTTTTGTGTTTGGCCGGCAACGCGTTGGATACATCCCTGATGTTTGCTTATATCAATTAATAAAATTATAAATATACAAATAACTACCATCAGGTGACCCGTTTGCTCATTTCCCTGCATACGGTATAAAAAACGATATATTTTTTTACCAATAAGTCAGTAATTTTATAGTCTCTATACGTCCACACAGTTTGTGGAATTCGCAAACATTCCCTAGTGTCTTATGTGCCCGCATCGACATTTCTACGGCAGCCGTTTCACGGTGGGTAACACAAAGCCATACGGAATGCGGGACAGAACGGCCCTTTAAACATTGTTACACAGGGACTTGCCAAGTTATTTGGGCCAACAGATAACATTTTAATTCTATAATGTGGCTTGTGAAATTGGACGGGCCATAAAAGAATAATAAGTAAAAAATTATAAGGCGGCGTCCTACGTGAGCGATCTGGATGCGGACGCAAAGCGGCACGGGAAAAATAAGCAGTCGATACCTATTAGGCGCGTCCACACAGAACGAGTAGCTTCACGAAGCATTTCCCGTGCGAAGCAGCTCGGTTAGTGTGGACGTGCTTGCGGCCGAGGCTAGCGCGCGGCCGGGGGCGAGCGGACGAGCGCCCGAGCCATCCCAGTGTCGACTTTTTGTTTTGCTCAAAGGCGCCTCAGTCGTTTGCATAGAGTACATTGGTATATACTAATATTGGTGGCCCACATAGATGCGGCAAATACCTCGCGATGCTGCTGGCTCTGTGTGGACGCGCCTAATTGAAATGTCCTACGTGACCAAACGCACGATTTGTGCGTATGCAGTGCGGCGCGAATTGAGGCGAACGCCATCAGTTGGTTTGATATTTTCGCGCGAACTGGATGTGACGCTGTCAACATTTAAAATAAATAGGACGATTCGCCCGCACGTAGGACAGAGCCGCAGCGTCGTACCACACCGCATTAAATTCGCATCGGATCGTTTCGCAATCGCGTTCGCATCAGATCGCTCACGTAGGACGCTGCCTGCGTAAAGCCACATACATATATCCCCACACTAGGATACAACGTGTACCACGACAATATTACAAAATGTTAGAAATTTGATGACCCGCGTAACAAAATGGTCACCACGCCGGACCGTCCTTCGAAGAGTCCTGGGTTCAAGCGAGGAGGAAATTTGAATGACGAGTTTAAATTTCTGTTCTCGGTCTGTGTGTATGTAATTATCTTTCTGTGTTGTCCATGACACCCACAACTCAGATGGTCACAATCTGGGTGTGTGTGTCCATGATTTTGTGTGTATGCCACCCACGACATAGGAATCCTAGTGTGCAGCTATGAGTGTTTAGTGTTATCCACATAATGAATTATTAATTATTTAATAATTTATGTATACGTATGCAGTATACTTGTAACAGTAATTATGTAATTTTGTACACAGCTACTGCTTATTTATCAGAAAACAAAATCGCATTTGAGATACGATTCGAAGTAAAATTTTTAAGCTCTATTTAACTGATCAATTATTCAAATCAAATGACATAAATGTCGTTTGACAATAGATTTTCGTCGTATATATATTTCGTTCTTTGTGTACAAAGACCATCTGGAGAATTCCTACATAGGTTACTATATAGGTAACGAAACGAAAAGGAATGAAACGAAATACCGCCCGATTTTATTTATTTAGCCTTTTATACTGGATACAAGAGATTCCGTATATACAGAAGGTATAAAAATCGGACTTCATGCTAAGAACATTCTCCATTTAACTTGGACGATCACTAACGGTTGAAGTACTGTAGCAATTTATCTATATAATATTACTGAATATTATTTACGTAGGTTACGTACACTACTTACGTACTATCTTTCACTTACAATTAAAATACATCGAGATTTCGTTAATATTATTACCTATTATTTTTACCAAACTTATAACAATATCAATTGTCATGCCTACATGCCTATAGATAATGTAAATTAGTTATACAGTTAATTAATCCGCCCGCAGGTATTTCCACAACAAACATGGCGCTTTCAATTTACCTGTATACACTTCGAATTTAATTACAACTAACAATAATACAATAGATTAAATGGGTCTTTGTATTTGTGTTTTTTAGGGAATTTAATTTGAGAATATTCACGTTTTTTGTGTTGCAACGTGGTCAATCAGACGATTTTTTTAATGTAAGAAAACATACCCATACTAAGTGACACTTTTTTACAATTTTTTAACCTCTTCCCCTCCTCTTTTTAGTTTATTTAGTACCTCTGCAACTGCAATATTCAAATAAATTATCCTTATAGTTTAACTGACTGTTTTAGGAAACTTTTAGAGCAGTAAACCACTTTTAGGAGGTATTATTGATTAAAAAATGTTTGTCCTGACTGAAAGAAATGTCGAAACTTAATTTACCAATGTAGAAGTATTCTTCTCCTTTAGACACATATGATTTTCAAATATTATATACTATATATACTATAATATTATTGACTACGTAACGAAAACCTGAGTCTACTCTCGCACCTGTGACCAAAACGTGGTATTTTCAAAGATCCCTTCTCCCCTGAATGGGTCACGTAATATGAATACGTTTGCTAACTTGCCGACATAAAACAGCTGAGCCACAATATGGTAAATGATCCCTAATTCCCATGGACACTAACAACGCAAAGAGAATAATGCGTTATCCGGAAAGAAGGGAAGAGCGAAACTTAGATGGCACTGACTCCCAGGCTGTCATCCAAATTTTTTTATGTATGGCTTCCAGAATGGTTTAGAATTACAATTATTCGTAATGTATTTTCAATCAATTGAACTATTTATCTTTTTTTATAAACGAGCAGACTACGACAAACAAGAGCAAAGTAATCATTGACGCATTGGCAGAATAGAAGAGAAAAGAAGGAAACATAGGAAAAGATAAAGTTTATTCTATGTAAATCAAACTGTGTATACACAATTAATGAAGACGACTAAAGTCCATTAGTTTCAAGATGTCTGCGCAATTCGGTAATATCATACACATTACCATTAAAAGATCTCATCGCAGAATCAAGCGAGTTTGATATAAGAACAGAATTACTGCAAATTATTGTTGAAAGCTGCTACGTTACGAAATTTCCGTGTTCCAGACAGATGTACCAAATTAGGGCATTACAAACAAGCGTGTAACTACAAACATTACGTTTATTACACAAATGTGTCTTGGCTGTGACGGTGCTATCAAGCAACAGAATGGAATTTTCGCTTTGTTTTCTGGATGAATATGTTTAGCAAACAAATTAATGTTTTATCTCGCGTCTTATTTCTGGGGCTGTAAATGTGCCTACACGAAAAGTTCTTGTTATTTTGTATATAAGAACATAAGTTACTTTGAATGACTGAAGTCTACCTCAGTTTGCAGTAACTATTTTCTTAAAAAAAAGACATTTCTTAAAGTGATTTCATGTTTTTAACATTTGAGTTAAAAATGATTGTTAAAACACACATAAGTTAACATAGAATACAAAATGGTAACTTGGAACAGTAATATAATGGTAATTTTACCATATTAGCAAGCAGTGTAAACTAATATTATACAGTTAAAACATGGAGTTCGAAAAGTATCAGAATGCGTTACCAAACTTTGGCTGAACCCGCAACATTAATTCAGAAAGTTGGAACAAATATTTGGAATTCTGTTCATTTCTTGCTAAAAGCGACTTGTTATATGCACAATGAAGCATTTTAGATATAAATTAGGAATTAGGAATTTTATTGAACAGATAACAAGATCACAATTTGAGTATTCGAAAACAACTGTAACAGTTATGACTTTGTCGCAGCTGTTTACGCCCACCAATGGACAAGTTTGAGATATGTTCCAACTGTATTTACATTGTTACTTTTTAGGTTGATTAATCTGGGATATTTACAAAGGATAAAATACATTAATGTATTTGCTTATTTAGACTTTTTTACACCATACTACAAAAAAAGCGAACTATTTTCTCTGCCAATCACCGTGAGTGAGAGAAAAAAGTTTGCGTCAATAAAAATCTTTTAACAAAAAATGAAAAACCGCCTTCTAAAGGAATAGAATCGTAGTGTTCACTGTGGTCGTCTAATTATTACTGTTATCGTCCAATTATTACTATTTACAATACTTGAGTCAGCCGCCAAATAATTCGTAGCTTTCCTGCAGGAGGTTTGTGAGAATGTACTTTCGATATTTCTACTTTCTTGACCGGCAAAGCAACTGAGTGTGCTTTTAGTGCCTTTAGTGTGGCTGATATTCATGGGCGAAAATGACCACTTATCATCTCGTGGCTTGGCTGTTAGTTTGTCGGCTAGTTACATAAAGAAAATTAACAATAATAACATCCAACTGATTTTTAAATCCATTCGTTTCGTTTGTTTCCTAAATCCATCCTCACTTCCAATAAATACCAGTTATACTGACGATTATAACACAATCAAAGTATCAAGGTGGGACTGTAGTCAAGCATTAACTTATAACCTAAAAAAAATTCACAACCCATGAAAACGCATGAACACACACAACATCACGCACACACACGCACACACACGTACACACACACTATAAACAAACAACACAGTGTTAACGAATCACTTGACTACTTGGCATAAGCCCGTGCTAGGTTCCTAACCGTTCCCAGGACGAGTCCTAACGAAGAGATTACATATAATAAAATACATTTATTTGCTCTCATATTGTAAATCTATTATGTATACTAATATAATAAAGCTGAAGACGTTGTTTTTTTGATTGTTTGAACGGGCTAATCTCAGGAACTACTGGATCGATTTGAAAAATTCTTTTAATGTAAGATAATTCATTTATCGAGGAAAGCTATAAGCTATATAACATCACGCTAAAAGGAATAGGAGCAGCAATAAAGAATATTGCGAAATCGGCAAAATTTGGAGCTTTTGTTGCGTGCGCTGAGTAAATGGTGAGAGTTACTCAAAATTCATGTATTACAATATTGTTCCCCTCGAAAAGTTCTAAATAAAGTCCGCGACAGCATATGTCTAGCTTTTAAGGTTAACCCTCTATGACCATTTTTATGGTTATCATAAAATTGTTTTAAAATAATATTCTTTATGGCAAAACAACGTTTGCTGCAGTACATGATACTTCTTAACGATCTCCCAGAGATCTGAGAACTTGGTGCCTGAGATAGGTTTTTTTTTTCTACTACTTTGGTTTCCAGGAACCTGATTTACAGGTCACTAATACCCTCCCGTGGTCTGACTAGAGATGGGTAAAATAATAAGCAAATTAAGAAGAGAAAAAAGATCAATACGTGTGTGTCCCGTGCACTCTTCAAAAAACATCATAAGATCGAGTCGATTCGTACAGCAATTACAATGTAGGCATAACGAAATCCATCATACAACGAAACGAAATTCTAAATGGACAAAAGATTTACGCCTAAAAGCTTTGCAAAGACAAGAGCTCTATTGTTATCTAAAGAAAAAAGGTATATTACTTATGATCTTTTCTTTCACTGCTGTTATTAATAAATCTTGTCACTGTCTCCAATTATTTTGAAATACGAGTAAATCACAATTATTGATAACTAAGAAGGCGGTGTATATCTTATATTTGGTTGTATATATCCTTTATGTCTATCGTTAATTAAATCCGTCTGTCACTGTTGGGATAAAGATATTTTTAGAATGTTAGAACATAAATATACGCAAATACTTAAACCAAATCACGATACAATATATGCTCTCAATAGACCAGAAAATGATTTTGAACTTTGTACTAAAATAAAAGATAAAATCCAATATTAAGATTCAACTCGAACAATAGATTCAATGAAAAGAAAATAATAAGAAACAAATCTTTAAATGCTTAAAAGAGTGAACGCTATAAACTGTATTGTTCATAAAAAGAGAAGAAACAACTTCGTACTGTTCGTTGTTATTGAGAAATAAAATGAAATCGCAACTCTTTTATCGGTTACAAAATACGTGTCCGTTACAAAGATTATTAATTGTTATAGTTATATTATTGTTAAGAATCAAGTCCAAGTCAAAATTATGTTAACTAACAATTATGTAACATGTTTTTGAAGAAGAAGAGGTAATGCATTGCAATATTTTTAAAGTTAAACTTCTTTAGAATCGTTGTGATTTGAAACTCGACGAAAATGGGTCATGATAAAGACCAACTTATAAATATATAGGAAGAAAGAATGAGACAGCATACTTTACTTATGACTTTCTTGTTTCAAAAGGTCCTCTCTAAATTAATATAAAAATATCAAAAAAACTTCTAACGTAGATTACTTTTCTGAAGTTTAACTTCTACCTTGTGTGAATTGTACATGAACACATATTTTTTTTAATCTTCAACTTGTTCCCTAATAGACCAACTTTAACTGAGAGTTCGATTCCAACAGAAATTTTCTATTAATGAAATAGACGAATTAATGTTTATAACTTTATTTTTCACGACCTTTAGCTTACTTCACTTAGTAGTTTAATTTCAAGAAAAAAATTCTAGAATTCAAGACTGACTCGAATCGTTACTAATTACTTTAGTAGAAACAACAGAATAAAGAATTGGCTCTGAAGCTCCTAGTCGGAACTAAGTCGTTTTGCAACAAATTCAAGCAAATATTTCCTAATGTTTTTAAAAGTCACATTTGACAAATGACAAGCTTAAGTCTTAATCCTTATCATAAAAGAAAAACTTTAAGATCAGGAGCCAAAAATCCATAACGTTACGATAAATAAATCACGTCTGCCCGCAAAACAAACACATTTTAACAACATAATATTTAAGGTGAGATTAATAAAGCGAAATTTCTTTAAACTTTAAATCCACGGCTCTGCAAGCCGAGGAGCGAAGTTCGTTTTAATTAGGTAAGTTCGATACAAGCTCACCAGTACTCATGCCTTGTAACTTGCGCTTTGCACGTTCAGAACTGGTTCGAAGATTATCCTACAGGCCAGTAATTATTACGTAGTACCTTAGTAACTACTATGTGTCATGTTTTGAAATTAATTTTAATGACTTCCTATTATTGCGTCACAGACACAATATATTGCTGTCTTCAACTCATTAATGGCCAACTACTGAGCACGGGTCTCTCCTCAACACTGAGGAGGTCTAGAGCATACTCCATGCTTCTCCAATGCGGATTAATGGAGGGGTTAGTGACCAACCCCAGTATCGGATGTTTTTAAACCGCTCGAAGGCCTCCGACATGGCTTGACGATTGCTATGTTCATAGCAACCGGGACCGACGGCTTAACGTGCCCTCCAAAGCACGGAAACGCTAAAGAAATTTAGCCACTAGCGGTCACCCATCCAGTTACCGACCGCGCCCGCGGTTGCTTAACTCTGTCGAAAGGATCGATGCGAGCCGCCGGGCTATGAGCGCTTCAGATACAATATATTGCACTTTAATAGATATATTTCATTTCAATAACAAACTGCACCGTCATAAGTTACTGATCTCCTACTCAATAGAACCCACTTTGATTAATGTTTTCTAAAATAGTTTAGATTAACTGATAGAAAATGTTTTTATTTTATGCGTTACAAGGTAAATAAAACCATTATCGATACCAATCCACGGACAAAAACATCACCAAAGATGTATGAACCATTTAGGAGGAGTTCAAAAACATACTCAAACAGAAGAACATATATAAAGATAATATGAAGTTATGAAAATACGTAGCACAAAACAATAGGAGTTTGAATCACGGTATAGTTCTAAACCTTGAAGATGTAGTGGAATAAAATGAGGTTCGAAAAGCAACTACAGAATGCTGATTGAGAAATCGGAGCTGTTTCTAAAAGCTTTAAAAGATTATAAAGTCTTGTTTTGTAATATTATTGCTGTCTCGATACATATTGGCCTTATTTCGGCGGTAATCTCAATAGTAAGAATATACAATACGCTAATCTACGAGTATACTTATAATAAATCTGTAGAGAGGTCAATTCTGTACATGAAATATATTTCCAAAATAACTATCAGGGGGTGAT
>DWJN01004357.1:0-12494 GCA_018248895.1 Carystus phorcus
TACCATTCTACGAATATTATTTCCAATATTTTTTCACGTTTGAAAGTAAAAATAATACCTATTTCTTATCGCGTAGGCTTCTATTAATATAGTATTTTACTCCTAGGAAAAAATGTTATACTAATAGGCAAGAGTGAAGGCATCTTCTAAGTTAGTGCGCTCACCATCCAAGGCTGCTCTACTTACCATCAGGCAGGATAGTAGTCAAGCATTAACTTATTTAGTGTAGAAAAAAATCCTAACGGACATTTTTTATTCTGTTTAAATACGTACTATAATATGATTAACAAATTCTGATGGATAACATGGGTTCAGACACAATGTAAAGACATTTATGGATAACACATCGTTACATCCATATAAAGTATCCCAAGTTTCAATAAGCGTTATCGATCGACGCTTGCAAACATCAGTCATTTTTTATTAAAATATATCATGTTTATTTTATGTTTTAAACATAAACAAGAATTTGTGATAAACTGCTGGGGAATATAATGGCTTGCTTTTTCCTGTCATAAATCATTATGCATTTAATAAAAGATTCAATTTAACCAAATTGATATGTTGTCAGCCATTTGCATTTCAAATAAATAAGCACAATATATAATGTTAATGTTCAATATATGATAATATGTTATTTCTTAAAGAGTTTGATGCATTAAACAAGAAAAAATTTGATAGAGAAGTTCAGATAAAAACCCTATTTTATTGTATGTATGTATACTTTGAAGTCAAGAGATAAGACTTAATGAAATGATTTCCATTGCACTACGACTCACTGTGTTACAGGTGATGAGATGTTAAAATATAACAAATCCCTACTATTCATTAATTCGTCACGAATACGAATACTAGGCTGGGGTTGAACCAGTATAGATCAGCAGTCAGGACTGTCAGGAGAACTATACCGCATATAATCTCGTAATCAAATATTGACTCAGAGGAATACTACATAAGCTAATCGAATGCGTCACGGTTTACACGCCATGTATTTTATACGTACTAAACTTTATAGTTAAAAATGAACATTGTCGCGAAACTAGCGCACCTATAAATAGATATTTTTGTAGCCTACTACCTAGTCCTGGGTTCGGTCTTCACTGAATTAAAATTTATATAACAGATTATTTTGTGTTGCCAGGGAATCCTATTGCGGTTATAAGAATTTATTGTTTATTTAGTTAGATTTCCAATATTATCTCTAAGGTGAGTGAAGTTTGCCAATTCACTCTTGGCCTGGATGGGGTATAGCTTGTACTCATGTATATAGAATGGATTAGAGCCTTCTGGATATTAAGAGTTGCGATCAAGCTATAAACTTTCCAACACGGGACGTAATATATCTCAATATCCAAAATATGGGTTTCGACCTCAAACGTGACAGATGACAGACACATTAATTTCCCTTTCTTGACGTCAAGATCGCATTGTTGTAATGCAATATAGAGTTAATCATTATTTTGCCGTATTATTCCATCAAACATAATGGGAATTGGTCATTACAATACTTATGAATGGACAGGCATGTAATCCAATAGCTTTGATTGGACATTGTAAAAAGCGCCAATAACCACGAGGTTCAAGTTTACGGAATCATTATCAAGTCCGAACCGAATATCAAATAAGATTGAATAGTAGGTTATATTTTTACATTAAAAATAATTTGGAAGAAGAAAATAATTATTTGTACTCGTCGTTCTTACTCGTCGTATTTATAATCAATGATAATACTATGAAAATTATAGATGGACTCAGGTGGTATAAATTATTTCCCGCCATCAACAAACATGTACTAAGTACCACTTAAATTCAAGGTAAGAAAGTTAAGGAAAGACGCATCGCGAGACATGCAGCAGATTCGGCAGCCCAGCAAAAGCACATTACACAATTTTTGAAGCAGAGTTTTATTTCTTGTCGATAAGAAAGAACTCGTCACTCTACTTATTGTATTCTTCTCGTCAACCATTTTCGTATTTCATTGGTTCCATATCATAACTGTAAGTACCTTAAAGAAAATCCATGATTAGAACTTTACATTAAATATAAAACATAACTCATAAGAAGAGAGAATAAGATCATAAAAGAACTAGTAGACTCGGCGAACTTCATAGCACCGTGGAACATTTGTCCCGTTTTTGGAACATTTCTTATCAATGCTCAACTCCTATTAGTCGTAACGTTTTATTATATAGGCTTATAGCCTCCCTCGCTAAATGGTTTATCCAACACAAAAATATTTTCCAATTCGAACTATTAGTTCCTGAGATTAGTGCGTTCAAAGAAACAAATTCTTCAGCTTTATAAAATTAGTACAGATTTTTTTATAAAAATGTCTACAAAAGGATGAGTGCAATATAAATGAAACGCCCGCTAATACAAAGTATTGACCCCACCTACTGTAACTAAACAAAAACTAACAGGTCCAGCGGTATCTTCAAGTAAAATTATAAAGTGATATGTAAATATGAGTTGCTGAATGTTTTGCACTTGTTTACTACGACGTGTGAGCGTCCAAGTGTCCAACGCACTCGGTACAGGTTGTGGACGGTCGATACACATAACGAGCCGAGTTTATGTCCCATTTGCTGCGTTCTGCCCTTGACATTCGTGCGACATTGAGATCGGGGGCTCGTCCCATTTGCACAGAGTTGATAATGAATAGAATTACTCAATATTCCATATTTTTATTGCGTCATAGTGTTTCCAAAGGTCACAAATATTATTATTTTAAGTAGCACTTATGAACGCTAGGAGCGGACCGATATATCTTATACGGACGATAGAATTTGCAAAAGTACTCGTTTAATGTGTAATAGCATTTTTGTATAAACAATTTTTTTAATTCCTTCAGAACTGAACAGTTATTGTTTACATTTATTCTCAAGGATTGTTTGTTACATAATTTATTTCTTTACATTATATCATGTTGTATAATGCTGCAGCTAACGTGCCAACATCCCAGTTCTACACACATCTTCGCCTCTTAAGTTCCCAAATAGATCATGAGTACACGAGCTCTATCAATATAATTAAAGAATATTTTCTATAGCCAAATTTCAACCTATATACATAATTATAATCCCAAAGTCCTAAATATCGAGTAATAGCACAGAAAAGAACTTATATAAGTAAGTACTCATTACGTAGAAAATAAACCAGGTGAATAAGTAATGCAATGTGCATTTAAATTTATGCTTGAGCTACGAGTGTATTATGTATCGAGGTTGGCACGTTCGGAACCGTTAGCGTGCCATATGGCCTTGGTTATAGATAATTTGCATTTTTAATTCATCCGATTATCGGACATTTGACTGTGAATTCACGTCGACGCTCAAATCCATAATGGCGATGAAAGCTAAAAATAATTCGCCTTGTGTATGTTAATAACCGAGAAATGACTTGACGATATACTTTTACATCGTATGTGGTTAAGAAACAAATTGACATTAGTAACAAAAGGCATCATCGCCGCGTAGACGACGTAGACATGTAAAACGCATTTTATTGTTCAGCTGCAAATTTTTTGTTATGCCGTATGCAGGTAAACGAGCTGACGGATCACTCGATGGTAGGTTGATCACCGTCGCCTATGGACACATGCAACACCCGGGATGTCACTAACGCGTTACCGGCCAAGAAGGAAGCCATAGACCTGCTTCTTGACAGACCCCGTGTCATAGCTGTGGGAACATTGATGCAGGAAGTTCGTTCCACATTTTACACGTACGAGGCAGAAAATATCGTGAAAACTTCAACAAATGTGTGGGACTAAGTCCATACGTAGTCTGAGACCATTCTCAGATATAAAATTAATTATTGTATATTTTCTTCAAATTTTCAATCATGGTATGAATATTATCTCGACCATAGAGATAACACTCGTTTTGTTTAAACAAATAATTAGAGAATTGTTAATTAGTCACAATTCCCCATAGAATTCTTACGTCAATCTAATAATTATCATTGGTAACGTTGAGCTACTGACAGCAATTCATATTCAACTAAGTTAAATCGAAAAATAGTGTATGTTAAAAAAGTGTGTTTGTACAATTCACTCACGATACAAGTGAAACTTTAGAAAATTAACCTATGTCAGAACTTTTTATGGCTTTTTTATCGTATTTTTATACAGGACAGGATAATCACATTCTTTCGTCCTATTTATTTATAAGCCGGTCTCTGTCGTGACGCATTTTCGTTTCGAGTTTCAAATCACGATTCTATACAAGTTTCACCTCAACAAGCTCAAAACTCGGATACGAAGCAGTTTAATGTTTTCATGTTAGCTGACAAACATCGAGTGTTCATGGTGTTCGTGATATTCGGATATCATCGTGATCTATCCTATTTTCTGCGTCTTTTCTTTGTTTAAAGGTGGTTTCATAATATTAAATAAATAAATACGTATTCTGTAAAACTTTAATCTATTATAGTATCTTTACCTGAAATTTTATTTATCCAAGTCTATTACTGTACGAGTCTGTGGGACTCTTTGAACACACTACTCTTGTCAATTTATTGTGATTACAATTTTTTATAAAATAAATTGGTTGTAGATCCTATATACCGTATCGAATGTCGCAGAAAATTATTAAGAAAAAGGCTTTTTATATATACCCTTTTGGCTCAGTTGCGGATGCGCAGGTTTTTGTGATTAAAACTACATCAGTAAAAAAAAGATCAAATAGACGGCTGAAATATCTTCTCCATACATCCTCTACCCATAAATAGGCACTATTTCATTTATAAAAAAACACAAATGATCTTCACTTTAATTTACAAGTAATGAAACTAGTTACATTTTCTGTCCATTATGCCATGACTTACCGTTAAAAACTTCGATAGCGTGATTTGAGAACAAACAGTGCCATCTCTTATCAAATCGTGGAAAATTGTCACATATCGTTATTTCCTTGGGACGGTTGGCTATCGACAGAGCACCGGTCTTTATTTAAAGTTGTTTTACAAGTACGTTGTGCGTTCAGTCAGGTGGACCACAAGCCCGGTACAGGAAGTAGGTACTAGTAAAATAAGACAATTTTTCTGGATCATTGTCCTACAAAACGTAAACAATTAAACTGGTTCACGCCCAGTCTATAAATATGTGTTTTATGCGAATACCGATCACAACGTATATGCTTTTACTTCCTTATTTATACATTCCTAGTTTTTTTCAACGACTACTAATTTTCATTGTTGCGATAAAACTAGAAATAATTATATATAATTTTACGTTAAAAGAAATTATAATTTAAAATAAAAAAAATAACAAAACAAATAACGAGAATCTTAAAATGATTTATCTTCTTTATTAGACGACCCGAGTGGCGCAGTCATAACCGAGCGCCATACGACGGGCCCTAGTTTCGATTCCCAGCGAGACCGAATTTTGAATGATGAATTTGAATTTCTGTTTTCGGTCTGAATGTGCACGTCCTTATATTTCTATATTGTTCACGGCACACATGACACAGGGAATCCTAGTGTGGGACTATGAGTGCATAGCGTTATTAATTTATTAAACTTTAAACGGTTTATAATCACATAAATATAAAACATGAAACAAAAGTTTCACTGTTAAAGTAAGAAAAAAACAAACTAAACAAAATTCAGAATACTTTTAACGCTAGATTAATTATTGTCATTTGATTTAACACTTATTATTACTTAACTTATAACTGTACGTGTGTTAATACATAAGCAGTAATGTAAGAATTGTTGGTGAACCAAATAAATAAAATAAATAAAAACTCGCAAAAGTAAATGAAAGTAAATACCGCAAACGGCTTCTACACTACTTTTTACAACTGTTTCAATTTACTTCCAGTTCAGTGCTGCCACCTATCAGACGGCTCATTAAACGGTATCCGTATTATAAAAAGCTAAATAAGCAAAATTTGATCGATGTCGTCATTTCTCATTATCCCTCTAGCACGTCTTACAACACAACTGCAAACAATTGTATTTACATAACAGATGCCGTCCATGGGTTCAACGCCTTCAGTTAGACGCAAAATATTCAGATTATTCAAATAGCATTGACTCATCGAGCTGAGGCCCTGAACTTGAACGATTGGCCGCAGAGACACGTTTACATGCTAATCATTTAAATGCGACTAACGAATGAACAACTGATATAGAATTACAGAACAAAAGTTGAGATACTATTATTATATTAATAATACATGTTGTCGACTGTTAACCCGTCTCGGTGTCCTGTAAAAGAACCATGTATCTGGGACACAATATATATAATTATGTTTTTTATTACGGTGACGTTTTTGTTATACTGTCAGAGAAAATAAAGAAGATGACGATCGGGCAGATTTTTTGCTTTCTGAATCATATTTTGCACTAGCATCCTCCACAGTATAATTATATCGTCTCATTATTGTGGTCAACGGACAAAATAATAGTTGTTCGAACCAAATCTTCACGAATAAAGCACAGAAATTTTCTACCAGATTTTTTACGTTTTACAGGAGAACCAGGATAAAATTGTTTTAGTTATTGTGAGCCAACAATTCGGTTTATAGCAATTGAATTGATTTTTTACTTTAATACGAGAGTAGTTACGAGTTGTTAGTAGTAGTTACGAGAGTACATTGGCAGGAAGAAACCGTGCGTACAATCAATCTTTACGATTAACTACGATTACAATTTGTCGCAAAAACAAAATCGTGTACACAGTAAATTCTACGTCAAAAGATTATACCAAACAAAATGTATAGAAGTCTCGCTATCAGTAGGTATTACAAAACGATAAACAGTATATTTATCTTACGTACTTCAAACAATAAAATTAGCTTAAGTATAGGTAACTAACCTGAACAAATGTTATTATAATATCAGAACTACGTCCTTTTCCAACTAAAAATTTAGTGTTATTCGTGGTGATAAAAGTAAAACATAAATTTTACGCCCATTAGGTATAAGCTAATCTTAAAGGTACATAATATCGGGTTCCTTCTTTATATTATTTATTTTCCTATACGTGACCTTAGCTACATCATGATGGGTCCAGTATAGATATCATTCAGAACTTAATAGGGTAATTCGCATTCAAATAATTTTGTCGTTCTTTCTTTGTACCTTAATTTACATAAAATCGTCGCGGAACAAACAAGTGTTCATAAATTATAGACATCTTAATATAACTAGTTAGCAAAAGTATCTCCAACGATTAGGTGTAAAAGGAGATAATAAAATTGTTCCAACTTTTAATTATGTATATATTAGAATATTATTTTGGTGATCACTAGAGGTAAAAAAAAATGCGTTTCCGTGCTTTGGATGGCACGTGAAGCTTTCGGTCCCGGTTGTCATCATAGATAACAGTCGTCAAGCCATGTCGGAGGCCTCTGGGTGGCATAAAAACTTCCGACACTTGGATTGTCCACTAACCCCTTCACCAATCCACATTGAAGCAGCGAGGTGGTGGCGCCTCTAGACCTCTGCAATGAGGAGAGACCCGTGCCTTGTAGTAGGCCATTAATGGGTTGAAGCTATTGGTCCTGATTAAACAATATCACAATCATATACCATATTATATTCAAACCGCAAACGCATGCATTTACATTCGCAGTAATGATTACATGGCCGACAATACTGATCGTGAATAAAAAGAGCAATTAACTCGATCGAAGGGCAAATTGTACGAAAACTGGACGTGTTATTAATAACTGCAAACCGTCCACTGTAATTAAATATTGTGATGATCAAAAAACATTTAAAAGTAGGCACAGAGCCTGCATAACCGACATTTACCATGGTAAATGGTTACCGTTGTTTATAGACACCTAATCATATCATCAAAAAAGGGGTAAAATGAAAGCGGAATACCGCGTTTCCACAGACCCTTCAACATTACAGTTTCTTAAGCAGTCTTCATTAAACGGAATTGTACAGAACCCTGCGATCTTCAAATAGAAAGAGATACCCAACGCCATAGACTCGTTCATTGTTCTACAGAAGGACAAGATAATTTGGACTTAACGGATGAAACCAATAGGAACCCGGTAAAAATACTCTTAAATTATTACTATCCAGATTTATATTATTTGACACCCCGAACACTCAAAATATTGTGAAATAACTTTATTTAACACTCACTCAAGATACTATAATCTTAACACAAAGCCCGTTACCGTTATTCAAAAGTGGTCTCAAAATTTGCACACTATGTTCAAAACGATGTATAAAACCGTATTTCGTTGAGCAAAACCTCTTAACCCAGCTTAAATCTGATAAAGTCAGGACAATTTATGGCTGACGACAAATACTTATTTTGTATTCAGAATTTAGGAGAATGTTAAAAATGTATACAATATTGAAAAATATTTAAATTTTACACAGTTGAAGGAAATAACTTTGAAGTGAACTAACACAGATATTAGCATAATAATACATGTACAAGCAAATTTTAGCTGAACAACGGAACTACGTATAAAATCTGTAAATAATATTCATCATAAACATTGACTGAAACTTATATACTATTGTTTTACTTATACTATGTTTAACTTTTATACTACATTTAATACTATTGTTAAAATTTTTGTCTGTTTCATACATCTCAAATGTTAAACTATCAATAATTATTATAACATTTTAGTAGATACCAGCCGGTATCCGCTATTTGGTCCGCGGAAATATTAAGCTTACAAGAGAGAAGTAATGTGCAGTACTTAGTAAACTGGACTTTAGCCTATTTACAGACCGTTTTATTAACCATTTTCCTTTAGCAGATACATTTTCACGGTACTCTCCAAAGCTACGTAATACATGTATAAGTTTCACACTCCTAGGTCTACTGCTTCAGTCGGTTTTAGTCGGGTTTG
The DNA here is from genome assembly GCA_018248895.1 of Carystus phorcus. Lineage (NCBI taxonomy): Eukaryota > Metazoa > Arthropoda > Insecta > Lepidoptera > Hesperiidae > Carystus > Carystus phorcus. Next base: position 8,841 of record DWJN01004357.1, read on the forward strand.
GTTGTTTAAGATGGTCGTGAGTCGTACAAATTTACATACTTTAAGCTAAAACACAATGTGATGCGACAGGATATAAAAATAAAATCTTAAATTCGTTATCTTTATGGATCGAACGATATTCTCATCGCTCTTAGAATTATCGAGATAAAATCGATGGAATAACGGAGGTTTCGAACACCATCGTGACAACCTGACACCACGTTAAACGCCAGAAAATTTTAAAGATTTTATGTTTATGCATTTTATATCTTTACATAATTAAGATAACAAAAAATCTTTTAAGAAATTGTGCTTACACGCCATGAGTAGGGTCATAACATTATCACTACATAAAGGTATTAAGTGGACATATGCAAAATAATAAAGAAAGTCCACAGTACAGATTCTCAAGCGGTATTTTTATAAAAAAATATTTTGTTGTACAACATAAAGGTATTTTATGTGTGTGTGCTTATTTTTTCATAATTTACGAAAAAGCGCCCCCATCTCACTAAAGGATAAATAAAGAACTAACTCGATTATTTTTCTCAGATTTTCAATGCAGAAGATATTGATAAGTCTTTTATTTTTAAACTATAATTTTTTGTACTATAACGAAAATTTGCATCTAATTGGATATTAATAACTATGAGATATCGCGTTCGTCGTTCAGACAAAACAAAAAATATCGATTGATATATGTATTTTAAATAAAATTCACAACCATAAAATCAATATATATCTAGTTAGTAATAAGATCTTTAACGGTTTCTTCGTTTCATAGAAATGTTGACAACATCATAAGAGCTAATTTCTAATTCCATGAGAATGTATCTATGTATTAACTATGAAATGCCACACTTACTAACTAAGATCTGTATAACTCTAAACTTGGTTTAGAGATTGTAGAGAATAGTTAAGGGATTGCTATGCTATTATATAATACATGTATAATATTACTATTTGTATATTTTTACTTTTACCGATTTTTTTGTGTGTGGATTTGAGAATAATTTAGATTCACCATTGGATCGGGTCAAAATTGTTTTTTTATGTTACAGGATAACATGTGCATTTATATATTTACCTACATAATTTTATTTATGCGATTTTAGACCTTTGATACCAAACATTATTATGTTTGATATTGATATTTCTATAACGGTCTCAATCACCGCACGCTACCAAATAAGTCACGCTGACCTTTATACACCAAATTATAACAGTTGTATTCATATTTCATTGTGGAATAAATGTCAGAGTCATATTGAGTAGCAGTCTCAAAGGTGGTAATCGATCGTTCAGGCCGGTGATGAATTGAAGGACAAGATGAATGTTTATCCCATAACAAAAAAATTTGATACATTTTTCATTAAAACATGTTTCAGTCAGGTTGGGTATTAGGTAAACCCGGTATCCGTTGCGATTTGTTTTTTTGAAGTTTTTTTATATCTAATTTAATATTATTGTTACATTCGCTTCTTCCGGAAAATTGTAGTAAAATTGCATAATGGAGATATTTAGATATTTAGACAGATACTATTTTTTTGTTAAGAAAATAGCCGACAGGCAAGCCCACAAGTAAACAGGTAAACAGTCAAATATTAATGGGCATAGTTTTAAAATGGTGCGTTATCAATGAGGACTGAGAGAGATCAAGCTTGATTCCCGGCCCAAGAATAAATTCTTGTTATTTCTTTTTTTACAGAAATCTGCTACACATTCGAGGACTTGACAGACGGAAATCATAAATAATTCACAGGAAATGTGAAATATTTGTCATATAATTTAAAAAAGAACTTTACTACTGATACTTTAGTACTAAAGTAAAAGTGCAATGCTACAACAATGGTCTCAATTTACATTTTGATTAAGTTCAGACATCAAATTACTTTTGAGCGGAACTCATTTTAACAAGACAGGGAACATAGTTAACCTTTTTGTACTCATAAGAGGATTTATTACGAGCGGATGCGTGGGACGCAAGGACATATTTAGAAATATTATATTGTATAATGATATTGACATTTATGAATTGAGATAAAAATCTTCAAGCTATGTTATAGTAACATGTATCGATTTGCTATATTTGATTGATCTTATAGATCTCCATTTAGTTATAATGCAATTCGCAAAGATTGTAATGAATGGTAAAAATAAAATAAAATGTGATGTAATTATAATAACGTTACACACAGCCCCACACTAGGAAGCCCTGTGTCGTGAGATGCTATGAACAACACATAAAGATAAAGATTCACACCCAGAGCAAGTAGAGAAATTTAAACTCGTCATTCAAATTTCTGCTTTACTAGGAATCGAACCCAGGACGCTTCGGCGGTTCGGCATGGTGACCATTACTCCGCAATTGTAGTCAAAAATGTACTTAAGATAATTCATCATCTCATCTTTATACCTACATACGATAGAATCCAGTAGAAGCATACCAACCTAGTCCAATTGTACCAATACATACAAAGGTAATATTTAAAATTCCCCAGAAGGAAGAAAATATATCTTTCGATACTGTGCAGTTTTATTATAATAATGATTTTTAGGAAAACTGATACTTTATTTTTAGACGCTTTTATTATTTAGTTAAAAAATGTAGTTAAAAAAACAAAAGACAACATGTTTTTTGAGCTAATCAAAGCAAAAAATAATTTAAAACATTAGAATAAAATTACTGACGAGATAATTGATGTCAATATTCTAAGCGTTGGGTGCTTTGCGTGAGATCTGAAACTAACTCTGCATTTCGGAATGAAACTAGTGAACAATTATAACGATTTATATTGAACCCCCCACGGCTTTACAGTGACATTAATTTTCGCGTCAGTAATTTTATTCTTATGTTAAGAAATATTTTTACTTTTAAGTTTAATTAACAAATAAGCGTGTTGTTCAGTTTTTTTTGGCTAAAATTTTAATGGTTTTTATTCATATCCATTTAGATTGTATAGAAAAATAGGATAATAAATATCGCGAGTCATTGACACGAAAAAAGGTGGTTGGAGATTTATATATTGGAATAAAGTTGTATTGGTGGATCGTTAGCATAATTATCCTACACGCATAAATATTTTAACACACTAGCGAATAAAATATGAATAGATTAAGTAATATTATTCGATTTATGATGGTTAAATATCATCTAAAATAATTGCTTTACTGAGTATTTAATTTTGATGCAAATAATCTCTATATTTCTCTATATTCAACAGCAAGGTCGAAAACCTTCGGACGCATGTTTTAGTCTTAAAAAATATAGAATTGATATTATTTTAATAGACATTATTTATCATTAATCACCTTTTTATGCGTTTGCTTAATCATTTTACCATACACGTACTAACAAAAAATATAGTAGTATCTAGACTGATCTGGATTAAATGGAAAAGAAAATACACGGCATGCAAAATATGATATGACAGAAATTTGGAAGCATTTCTTCAACAGGGTGCAACAAAATCAGGACAAATCAACGTTAATTCAGTTGAGGATTGAGCCTGTTACACCGCTAGCATATAAATAACAAGTTAGTTTTTCCCATGACAGGTGCCATGTTTACAAACCTGCAACAATGTGGTTATTATGGACTAGATGATCCAGCAAACTTTGTTTTGCCATATAAATTATTATTTTAGAACTATTTTGATAACCATAAAAATGCTT
>DWJN01004358.1:0-12492 GCA_018248895.1 Carystus phorcus
GCATTTTTATGGTTATCAAAATAGTTCTAATATAATAATTTATATGGCAAAACAAAGTTTGCTGGATCATCTAGTTACTGATAATTCTTTGAGCTCTATGTTCCGAACTGTATCAGAAGCGCTGAAGCCTCCTATTTCAAAATAAAACGATATTTTCATCTCATATTTTTACTTAACAGATATTTAAATTACTTACAGATATTTACGTTCAAGTTGGTATAATGGCAATAATGTAGGTGATAAATAATCCGGTTCCTTGTTTCTTTTTAGGCCAGCAACGTATCAGTAAGAAGCTAATATTTGCGAAAAAGCCACGGATATACTCATAAAGTTACCTCAGTGCACAGTTTCGTAAAGTTTTTCCTCGCTTAAAAATACATAAAAGCTGAAAAAGCCATGTCGTTGCAAACTTTGGTTTACATATTAAGCATGATAGAAGTTTTAAGTGAAGCTGAACGACCATAAATCTCTGTATACGATCTTTTGCAAAAAAGTCTATACATACAGGCTACATAAGAGTGCCAGCTAATCTTAGATTAATTTAGGCTACTCGGTAACCTGGTTGACGTACGTCGCGCAAATCTCCTATGCTCCATTTTCCCGCTTTTATAATGATCTTATTATGTAGTGTGGTGTTGGAATATTTGTTGTAATTACTGTCAGTGGGTTGATAATTAACTATCTGTAAGTTGTTTCTACGATAACTTGTATGGCCCGGGCTTGCGACATCGTCGGATTAATTGTCTATTGACTTTTTTAAACATGGCAATCTTACTTCTCCTACAATATTTTTAGCACATTATTTTATTTTTAAATTTAATTAATTAATTAAACAAAATGGTTATTTCGCATTTTGTAACTGAACATATATTTCACATTTCTAAATCGATTTATAAACAATAGCCTTATTTGTGCAAAGTTTATATCGTATAACTCACTAGATGACCCCAGCAAACGTTGTTTTGCCACATAAATTATTGTTTTAAAACAATTTTATGATAACCCTAAAAATGGTTTTATTGGGTTAATCTCCGAAAATACATCCAACTTCAAAGAAATTTTGTAAATATGTCTTCGGTTTTAGTTAGAATAGGTAGTTAGATATAATAATAGCTAAGTTAGAATAGCTTTGATTGAATATTAAAATGCTGCTTCAGCAATAGTTATTTAATATAATGGGCCTGATCACCTAGTTATATTATTACTTATAATAATATCTGTTTATTTTTATCCATTACAATTTTAATTAGCAATAAATGTTCTCGTAAATTCATGAAGTAACATTTAAAACTACCGTATCTCTAAGACTGTAAGAATAATAGTTGAAATAATGAACGAAATAGCCTCCGTTATTACCCAACATTTTTCAGCTCTTTCATGAAAAATGCGACACTTATCATTTTGTAAATTAAATTCATAGTCAAGGAATAAATGGAAAAACACTTTGCAAGATTGCATTTTGGAACTAGTTACTTTATTAATACTACAGGTTATTAAAAGGATAATAACATTTTTTATAATGATTTTAAATTTATTTAAGTATTTCGTTATAAAATCCTTCTAATCGATTTTTGAATTCTTTGTCGTCTGTATAAATTTCAGGACGTAACTCCTTTCTGTCCACAATAACAGTGGTTACAAACATATATTTGAATATATATAAATTAAATGACTTTTAAATATTTTATAAAGGATATATACCTGCTCGTATTCTAATGTTTATTAACTGCGACATATTATGTAGTTGTACAATGCAGTTGTAGTAAGAAAGCACGGACAAGATTACACATGAGATTGCAAAAGCAAAACAATGGTAGTGTATTCAGAATGGCGACGAAGCACATTTTGTGTGCGCCCCGTCGGACGCATGGTGTCCGAGAAGAAAAATGTGGGGCGGGGGCCAGGATAGGACGGGGTCGATGACCTTTCAGGCGCCGTCTCTAGCGCCTTCTTAAATCTTGTAATACTTAACACAAGTATTACCTCCATGAATTTACTATCATGATGACTCTGGACTGAGAACGTAAGGCGAATGGTGTCTTCAACAAATATATGGGGATAAACAAAAATCCAAAATTTAGATTTGGTAACTGACTTTTTCAGTAACTGAAATAGTGTTACTGATACTGATGAATTGGCGGCAAATAAACCTGTTTAAATTTGGAAACATTTTAAAGTAATTTAATGATTTAATTTTAGTGATATTTTTTACCTGTATACATTGTTTTATTTAATATGCACGTATCACAATATAGTGCACATTATAGAACTCTCTCGTGTAATGAATTAAACACAAATCTATCGCTAATGAATGAATGAATGAATCTATGCTTAGAGCGTACTCTCTACGCTGCTCTAGTCTGGATTGATAGAGGGTTGATGATGAACCCAATTATAGGAATGTTGTATGCTACTGCTTAACCTGGTACATGGCTTAACCATTGCTATTAAACGATAACAATCAGGATCGACAGCTTAACGTGCCCTGCAAAGCACGGAAGCGCTTAAGATATCTAAGCTCCTACCGATCGCGCCTATATTACCTCGTTCGACCACTTAGGTTTACCGCGAGCTGCTATGAACGTATTACTAGCATTTATACTTTATAAGTAATTAGGTACAAAATAAATTTGACCACTTAACTCATCTAATCGAAGCAAAACCAAGTATTATTTTCATAGACAATAAAAGAAAATACGTTGCTTCGGTGGGACCGATCATAAATCTATATGGACTTCTTGCCCAAAACTCCATTTATATTTCAGACGGTCCACCGTTCTAGGTATATGACAAATGATACACAAGCGAGCAATACAAGAATGAAAAAACTATAAGTAAAGTTTGGTTACATGAAGTAAATTATAAATTTTAACTTAGGTTTATGTACAAAATTGATGCCTTATACCGAAGTTATGAGGCGTATGTGACTTACAATAAGCGCCAGAAATGTGTTACAATATATCGCTGAGAAAATGAAGTGATTCAAATGATCTTAGTTTTACCCAAACAGTTGGAGCTAATTATAGTAATACGTGACACTGATTGAATGTAAACATCGAACATACTTATCTTTTAAAACTTTTTATACCCAATTTTCTTTCAGTCTTTCTCAGTTTTAGAATATCATCCGTACATTTTTTGACACAAATATTCAAGCCACGTTTATACTTATTTATTTCCCTAATTAACGGTCTCGAACAATAGGTACACATTGGAAAAGTCACAAAATCGCGCTTTGAAGATATTATTACACGCTCTACTGATTACTTAATAATTTAGAATATTCACGAACAATATTGCTTAATTTCGGCCAAGTTATATGCATTACCTATGTTTAAGTATAACAATGCCCATTTGAGTTGCTGAAGAATAATCGTTGTGTCAATGGATAAAAGAAAAAAACGTCGCTCACAGTAAAAAGTTATTAAGTAACAGACATAAAATAATATAGACGTTAAAGAAATATTTGTAGGTAGTTTATTTAGATTATCTGATCAAAGGAGATAAAAGCAAAGTGCCGTTTATTGGGGCGTATGAGATCAAGCTTTTATTTTATTGGTCTTGACTGAGTCCTGCGGCTGACGAAACGATGGATGGGATTCACTCATTTTTGGGTGAAATTAGCCAATAAACGAGCATACGAGCTCTTAACGGTAAGTGGTCACCGCCGTCCGTGGTCATCAGTAACACAAAAGGCATTATTACCATTGTTGACCAAACAGAAGAACGAAAGGTAATATGCTAGGCTATATTGCCAAGCTTGCTATGGCTATATTTAATATTTGGTGATTTATCAAAAAAATATATATATTTCTTTTGTTTTATATCGTACGTTGACAGCTTATGCCAAATTTAATTTGCGCTCCACTCATACAAATTGTTTCAGTTGTCGTCAAGCATACAAAAAACTTAGTGATCACTCTGGGTCATCAAGCAACCCTGAAACATCAGAATAAACGTCTGATCCTCTATTCCAGTGAAATCCCTAATGCACTACATTCAGCATTATAATTAAATTTTTAAATGTCTTTACGAGTGCGCTAAAATACGCCATTGTGCCGAACTTTAAAGTCTCCCCAAAACCATTACGTAACCGCGTTACGTTTACCGCGAAAAGTTTGGCAGCTGTCACTTGGTCGTGTCGCGCTGAACGGGTTATGAGAGTCTTATCGTCTTTACAAATAATGTAACAATAAACTCACAAACATCACTACGATTTATTAAGAGGGTGAAATTCGAAGCCAACAAAAACAAACAGGGAACCTTAGAATTAAGAAGCTCTTAAAATTTATAGTATTTGGAATATTATATTCCTAAATTTTATGTTTTGTGTTAATATAGTTTTAGTATTCATTTTTTAAAGTTGTACATACATATATTAGCACTAATCTGCAATCACTAATCATGAACAGAGGTTTTTATATCCTATACCCGAAGAAAATAAAAAAATAAAACATTTTTCAGCTGACTGCCCGATGTTTAGGCATAATTAGGTGTTTAGTGTATCAATTCAATACAGAATGTGTTTTTTATAATAGCTAATGGGTATTCTTGAGTAACTTGACTCGGTGGATTTACTTTCATGCATATTTACATACCTATAAGCCGAGAAAATTCCTCAAATCTATATTTTTTAACATTGTTTCGGTGTATTCGAACCAATATCAAATAGAAACTAGTCGTTGAATAGTAGTAAAATGAATAAAGAATCATGTATACACAATACATACACACACATACATATAACTACAATGTTTACAAAGTGCAGCTTATGATTTTATTCATCCATACTTAATTTTTCTAAATTATTACGTCAACTATGGTTACCATAACAACATTTAAACAAAGGATTTACTCTCAAGGGTAACATAAAAGTCTGTTCGAATTCACCCTTATAATAAGATTTCTTAATTACCTTAACAGCCCTAAACATTATACTTTGAAACGAACTTGAAACAGCAAATTAAACTTACAGTTTAAGTATAAAACAGTGACAAATCATGTAAAACATTTACTTTTCGATACGCGTAAAGAAAAAAGAGGAATTAGTTGATGAATGAGAAGCAGCAGATCTAATCTGTAGACCGTGATAATCTACCCACAAGTGGATGTGTCGCTAAAGGAACGTATCAGACGTTAAATCTCTTCCAGTCTCATTACGATGCAAAACGTAGCAGGGACTCATCGCACGTACTTTTCCCTACATATTTCAAAACGCTTTTCGTCAAGCTATGTTAAAATTATCTGAATTTACATTTCACATCAAAGATGATCGTATTTGAAAGGAGATTCAATATGGACCAATATTAAATTACAGTCACCGTGACGATCGCTAGGGTTCTGTAGTCAAATGGCAAAAACTCATGATTTCGATATTTCTGTCTTTGCAGCTAATTTAATGAAAAACCAATAGAAAGCAGAGGAAAAGGAATGTATGCAATATATTTGTTATATCAACATTCCCCGATTACAGGCAATTTTACCTATTTTATGTATTACATAAAAATTATACAAAATCTAAATATAACTTCCCTTCACTTCCTTTCCTAATTTCATATACTTAAGTGACTTCATAATCTGAAAATAAACAGACTGTTCAACGGAATATACAATCTAACTTGGAAATCTTTCTTAATTATACTCTTCGAAGTCAATCGACGTCTGACCTAAATCTACATTTGAATAAAGACCCGGCTCAGTCTTCAGATAACTTTAGCACAATCGCAATGCCATCTTAATAATTCCAATCTCGCAGACTCAATGTAAACAGGTCTGCAGTGTAAGGCTTAAGTGATTTTACGAACTATCCGAGCTCGGTGCGAAACGCTGGCGCCACTGGATTCGACATCATCGAGCCTTTCAATTATCACGGCTAACGAATGTGAATCTGGGACGAGAGAAAAAATAAAAACGCATCTATTCTGACTTCACAAAGAAAATAACACCGTATCAAGCTGAGTAATTTCTGTAACTGGATTGTGACTGAACTAACTCTCAGTGATTCGAATTTTTATTCTTCGGCTTACGATTTATACATCTCTAGTTATACCTAATAATTAATAAAGGACTTAAGATAATTCTTTGGACGCTGAGGAAAAATAAAAATTTCTTTGTGTTTCTTTGCTGATTTGTGGTGAGTATAATACGTTTACTAAACAAATAGCATCCCAGATTAGATTTTCCTGACTGATTATTATTGAGAGTTCAGTGTAATTAATGGCTAATAAATAAATGTTAAATATATAAATTAATGATAAGGACGCATGGAAATAAACAGGCACAACCAATTCTACTTAAGTTAGTAATTGTAATACTATTTAAGTTTTTATAACTGTTAATAGAGTAAGTATTGTTTAAAAGGTGTGCTGAGGAGTTTCTTTCGCCGTTTCTTCTCCTCTTTATAAGACACCTTTCGGAAACGGTGATAGATGCAAAATATTTGAGTTTTCATAAAAGTGTATCTATAAATACCTACATGAAATAAATGATGTGAGTTTGAGTTTGAGTTTGTTTAGCAATATTTGTCCACAAACTTACACAAGATGCACTTTAATATCAATGGAAATCAATGATAAACTTTTATAGATAATGTGAAATAATCTCAGATCGCCAATAAGGCCGTCTGCGTTCCGATATATCTTGTCCGATTCATAAAACTTTCCGAGTAAGATACGGATCGGGTTTCCCAAGTTTTCCATCAATAATATTTTCGCTTAACATTACTCAATTGAATACCAATAAAATCATGTTCATAAACATACGTTACGTACCTTGTAAAGCTATGTGGGCTGAAATTGTATTATTATTTCTGGTCATTAAAATTTTATTGTCGAATCAAAAAAGCAGCAAAAATATTAGAGGTATTCGCGTTGAAGAGTTATAAATAAGTATTTCTTACCTCAGAAGTGGTATACTTGTATAGATATTGTTCTGGAAACGAATTATAATACTGTTTATGTTATTTTATAAATATCTTCGGAACAAACTAAATGCGAGAAATGTTCAGGAATTTAGCTTTCAATTCCCCAACTCGTTAACCTTATCACGGAGGTTGGGTTCCACCCTCCAGTGAATACAAATAGGATCAACTTCGAACATCCGTATAAGACAATTAAAGATTTTCCAAATAACTTTTACCGCACTGTTCTTCTCGTAGATAACAATTTTTTGTACTTATTATTCTGACGTCCTTAGTAATGCTTTTAGGTATCCATTTCATTTGTTTTCATAGAATTTGTAAATTAATACAAATAATGACCAAGTGATTGGCATAAAAATTGTAATTTGTAATTAAGATATTTACTGATATAACTTTATTCTGGTAAGATTAATTAGATTTCCCAGCAATAATATTTTATGTATCTTGGACTGACCTCTAAGAATAATATAATGTTTACCTTTGACTAACCTCTAAGTTTTTACCGATCTATCTAGAGAGCAAATTACATGTCATCATTCAATTAACCGCGCAGCGTCGGATTGGCCGACTATGCCGTGATCAATCACTTTCCTCTGTTCACCAAACACCGCAAGTTACTACATTTATATCTACGTACATTCTCACATATATATATATATAGACTATCTAATCTTTTTTTATGTAAGTAGCAGACAAACGAGCAGATGAGCCACATAATGGTAAGTAATCAAGAAAGAAGACAGAAGAAGGAAAGAAATAAAATCTATCGACAAGATGTTATACTGTTAATATTCTTGTTAGAAACACATTGCAGCGACCCTACCAAACCTGTAAAAATTTTAGTCAGGCCTTTATTTAGTCGCTGCGGCGTTGTAAATAACAAATTGTCAAATAACTATTTTCCCTTCATCTTTAACTACTGTAGGTACATACTTCCGTAAGAAAAATAATTAATTATATGATAATTAGAGAGTAAGTTTCTTTCGAGCAACCACACCAAGTATACTATATTACTATATTCACCTCACATCTGGTATTTTATTTTATCGTCCTCTAACCTATGATTTCACCGTCACCCTGGTTAACTGTCAGAGAATTGCAATAGGCATGTAAATGCCGCCATTTCTCATACCTAAATTTTAGAACCTTACAATAAAGATAAGTACCTAAATAACGTGCATTCTTTTTCCAACTTTCACTGGGTAAATATCTTGATATATAAGCTCATGTGTCATTAAGTGCCCCGTCTGATATTTTGTCGTACTTGCAGACTATTAACAGCGAAGTGTAGTGTACAGGTTAAAATATTTGTTACCCGCGTATGAGGGCTGGATCGATTTCGGCACGCATCTATAACTTTTGCGTAGCGACTTTATGCGACGGTGTGCTAATGTTTTAATAGCACCTCCACACTTATACGAAACCGTTCCCTTGATAAAATGTATCTCAGGTTTTTACCCATAATATAAATAACTTTGTCGATTATTATTTATCAGTTTATCTTTTTTAATGATTTCTGTTTATTGGTTTAGAAAAACACTGTCATAATTCCAAAAAGTATATTTTTGTCTCTTAAAAGTTGCCTAATCCATTCTTTAAAAGCTTCTGACCTGAACAACAGATATATGTAGTTTCTAAGATGGATAAAATTAAGTTACGAGAATATTAGTGTAACTGGTTAAGTAAATGAGTAGCAATTTAATTAGGTTTCCCGGAGCGAAGTGAGAACAGTTTACTACTTATACGTTGTTTCCTTAACGAACGTTCGTTTTTTCCTTTGTCATATGAATAGTAACAGCGATAATAGTATGTACCACTGAAATATCTTTTTATAACTTTACTTTGAGATTAGTAACTTAACCTTGCTTCGCTATAAGAGTCGCAATCGTTACTTTTGTACATCGTATCCGCGACAAAACATTGCTATTCATTTCTATCAGGCGTTGTTTACTACCATTTTATATTTTCTTACTTCTGGAATTAACATTCATAATTAAATTTAATTCCCCTTATAGGACTTAATTACACAAAGTAATAAGCATAACGGAGACTAATATCTATAATATAACATAACACACTTATTTTAATTGTACTTGGTTTTCAAATACCAAACGCAATTAACGTTATTCACGAGTCCATCAAAGAGCTGCCTTGTCTATTTTACCCACTCACTAATTAAAAACGCAAATAATCTTAAAACTAAATCTCACCTACAGTTACAAAATAACCTCCAAGTGTTACGTAAAATAATTATGAATACTGACTTTAAAAATCTTGCTAACTGGTTCGTGTTACATATTGCGACGTACAAAAACTCGCAGCCTACTCTGTAGCCTGTTTTTTCACACAAGTATTTTCATTCCAAATGTAATTGGAAAACTCGCTACAATAAAAGTCAGGGGTGACGCGAGACGATTTGCCGGCACGGTATAATGTACCAAAACCAGTTCATATAATCTGTTTCAAGATAGTCATTTCGTCTTCGTTTTGGCAGAAAGACTGATCGTGCATATTAATACCAGGAAGTTTTGATATAAAAAGTTTTTGTTTTCGTTTAGATACACTGAATCGATAGAACATAATATGTTAAGAAAACCGACATTTTATATGGGTATGCGTAACCAACATTTTCGAAATAATAATATCCCAAACTAATCAACTTAATTTAGCATCGCGCTAAAAATCTTTTGTGGAAATAAATATTGGAACCCATATTTATAGATAAATATTAATACAAGTGCTCGCTTGTAAGTAAAAAACTGGCTCGTGTAAAGGTTTTATGTGAAAATTGGAAATAACGCAAGTGAATGCCATGCATCACTGAATTTTGCTATACTTAAGTTACGAATTCACTCGTAAATACAGGACAAATAAAGTAAATCTTAACGAATAGACTAAAAATCCTGCTTAACTCCTAGGAGTTTTCTAAAATAACTTACTGTAACTAGTTACATAAGACTTAATTTGACTGATTTCAGCGTAACAAATAGTAACAAATAATTTTAGGAAAAAAATCTGCTATAATAAAATACCCAAGATTATGTACATATAAAGAATGTTCTACTTTTAAAAATTTTCAGGAAAAAAACTATACAAAAAAAATATATTATAAGGTATCATAAACTTTTTATATATATACGATTCTTTTAATAATTCTTTTTGGCCAGTTACAGAGAATTAAAGGTAATGGTATTGTTAGGATTGCCACTTACATGATTAAAACTGCATTATGCTTTTTTAGTCTGTAATATTTTACGTTTTTATTAAAAAAAATACCAATTACATCCTGTTTCCTACTGCAAGTCCATATAAATGAACACACTATATTTTACAAATAAACTGTTATCATTTACTTTATCTTAAAAAAACAAAAATTGTAGAATACCTACCTTAAAATTTTCAATTAACTAATTTTAAATTTAATCAATTTCTGTAGTCAAAATATACAACATAGTATTATAGTTTGTTTTGAGAAAAAAAAATAGTAGCGTATTTTTTAGTATTTAATTGAATGTATGTTTTTCCCAGAAGGCATATAATGGAAAACTATCGAATTCTCGTTCGATCTGTAACACATCAGTCATTACCAAACGTAAAAGTCATCCTGCGCATGATAAATTGTTTTCCTGACCTGCTAACAAAATACACATGGAATAACATGTTGATAGAAATATTAAACATGGTCCATCTATGGAGAAATAGAAGCTACAATCTTACCAACAAATATGCTACTTAATCAACTAGATTAACCGCCAGTTTCTGAAAGGCTTGTCAAAATTTCTTTCATATAACACGCATATTAACGTGAAAGTTCTGTGAAGTCAATTCGAGTTTCTGTACGTTGATTAGCGAATAATTTCAGAATAATCATGCTTTCTGCAACCCAATTGACGTTTGACAATAGATTTGACAATGAATTTCTTAATTTTTCTTTGATCAGACTTTCAGAAACCGGCCGTTAGTGTCGGATGTTTTTATGTCTACCCATACTACGACTGCTATTTATGATACCAATCGCCACCAACTGCTTAACGTGCCCTCCGAAGCACGGAAGCGTTCAAGTTATTTTCCCAATAGCGGTGACCCATTCACATACCGACCGCGCCCGCAGTTCCTTGCTCCAATTTAGAATCAACACCCCAGATCTAGGAACACTACCTAAGAGAGAGTTTATTTATATTATTTTTATTTATTTATATTTATTTTTACTATAATTTATTACGATAATAGTTAATATATTATGCTATAAGTGTAGTAAACACAAATATAATAATTATAAATACATTATAACTTCGTATTAAAACAAAATATATGATTATAGAAAATAATTCATGAAAGGTAAAATAAAAACTGTAGTTATCAATCTTTTAATTTAAAAACAATATACAATAAATTTTATATTATGATGATAATAATATTAAAAAGTTATAAATAATAAAACACACTTAAAAAAATATTCACCTTTAACGAATGCCGTTTAATATTTATTGTAACACGTTCATATCAAAATATTATTTCAATGTTATTGTTATAAAGCAACATAATTCGTAGCGGAACATCATTGGATTATAATGCTACATCTGTGAGTCAAATTATGTAGTATGTTACTGCATAATTTTGCATGAACGCATGATCAAATTGATCAAGTTGTGTTACTGACAGGGATATCAGAATAATTGAAGCGTGCATTGGCTAGCGTAACTGGCTACTTTAAATATAACTTTGTTCCAATGCAAAAGGTTTCATAAAACTCGTGAACAGATGGCGCTACGAGCCTTTGAGACAACCGTACTTTATGTTGTTTTTTTTTTAAATAGAAGTGCACGTCCACAGTGTTATGTTACGTAGCAAAATTTTTAGATTTTTTAATACTTAATCCTACATGGATTCATTATTCAGCCTTTTCAATTCGAACCAGTAATTCTTGAAATTACTGCGTTCAATCAAACAAACAAACTTTATAATATTAGTATAGAGCGTAGACGTATGAATAATTATGAAACTTGGCAATGTATTTCATTGCCCGCAACTATACATAGTAACAAAGTGAATTCTATCCAACTTTCATTATATGCGAAAACTCTGAACTATTTAAATGCGATCCCAAAACAGCATCTGTTTTACTGTAAAACTTTTGCGCGAGCTTTGAATCACAAAGCACTTTATAAGGGTCATATAACACGAATAGATGGTCTAGATAAAATTTAAACTTAATACTAGTTTCACAATAGCTGGCTAATTCATACGCAAACTTGGGAGTGCGGGGTTAATTTAGCTGTTGGTAAAGTGAGCCAGCGTAGTGCAATCGGTTCCTTAATTACAGTTTTAATTAACTTCAATTGTACTATTATATTGCGTATGTATCTATAATTTTTTTACTTTGGATCAATGAACTTTGTATTTTAATTATAGCGGGTACTCACGATCTCTGTATTCTTTTTTTTCTTTTACTGATATTTCGACTCAGTTACATGGATCCATGTATTTTAATTATAGCGGTAAAAGAATAAAAAGAATACAGAGATCGTGAGTACCCGCTATAATTAAAATGTTGAGTGTCCGCGATGAAAATA
>DWJN01004359.1:0-12492 GCA_018248895.1 Carystus phorcus
CTAGGCTCGCCACTGCTTTACGATAAAGAAGGTTTTTATTCAATAAAACATATATACATTATATTTTATCGTGCACAGTATCGTTAATGTAATCTTGGCTAATAAATATGTTATAAACTTGCATATTTTCATATAGTCTAATACTTCTTATTATATACCTAAAATATAATTAGTTATTAACTAGTGATGGATTCTGTTAACATAATGAAATAATTAAATTTTACATTTGATATTTGATATCCTTCACAGGTTGCATTTAGATTTTTTTCTATAACTTTCAATTACTAGCATACTTATTTCCCATTTGATGAATAAATTGTTATTATTTATGATATTATAAACTGCAGTAACGGTGAGTTTACCTATCATGAGGCGAACTGTCTCTGGATTGAAGGGGTTCCAGGTGCCATTCGAGAGTGCTTGCTGAAGCTCATCTGCTGATATATATCCACTTCTGTCTTTATCAACTCTGCAAAATACATTGAAATGTAAAATCATCATCGGTGAAAGGTGAAAGTTTTGTTTGTGTTAATAACTTACTTGCTATCTATTACTGACGTGTAGTAGTATCAACATGTCTATTTGTACCATAGATCACAACACAACATTTTGTTTACTAAATCAAACTTATAAACCAGCCATATAATACAGTAGTTGAAATAATTTTACTCATGATTTTAAGAAATTACATCATCTTTTAGGACAATACAGATAGATTAATTGGTCTTTACTTACCTCCTGAAAATATCCCACAGAAACTCCCGGCTGGGCATTGGTGATTGAAAAGTCATGCTGTTCTGAAATACAAAAGTGTTATTATAAAACTTCATAGAATGTTACTAAATAGGTTTATAATGCATATCTTATAATAATTTATAAATAATATTTTTCTGTATGAGTATACTGAATAAATAGATATTTAATGCCCAAATGTAGAGGAAAATGATCCAAAAAAAATTGGAACAATGATGCCAAAACTCTGATTGCCTCTAAATGCAGTAGTTAATAAAGTTGACTATATATGGATGTGAACAAAATATATTTCCATCGAAGCAATAGAAAAACATTATACAAGGAATTCAACATAATCCTAAGTAATGAAAATTGTATTTTAAATTAAACATACAGAAATAACGTGAACTGTGAACTGCGATGATTCATAATTGTGACAATTAAAATTGACTCATGTTATCACTTTCTTACAATTTGTAATCCAACTAATACAGAATGTCTATATACCTGTGTTGGGTGAAGTTTACTGTTTTTTATATTCTTTCCTTGTAAGCGGTAGTTATCAATAGTATTCAGCGAGACTTAAAAACAAAACAACTGCCTTTACGTCCAAACAAAATGAAATTCACCAAATAAAATAACAGTATTTTCCTATAAATTAGACCAACAACGAAGAAACGAATTGGAATGAATAGAAATTTATAGAAAATATCTTGACAGTTTGACACTTACTCGATCGTGAGTTCTGTTTCTTGACAGATCATGCTTGCGCACAGAATAAATAAAGGTACATAAATGCACAAGCACAGACTAGAAACTGTTATTTGTTGTCATTATAAAAAAATGTTACACCTTGGAGACAGCAATATTAAAGCCGCACATGAAACAAAATTTGTTTCTGTTTACAGCAACTTACCTTATTAATAACAATAATAAATATTGCTATACAAGAAATGCTTTGATCAGCCGACGTAGCCAGATTGGGTGTAAAATCGGGTCGTGTGGGTGCTCTGTTAGATAAGGACACTATAAACAAATAGTATTCTGTACTATAAACAGACACAACGACCAGCGCATAAGCATTCTTTGGCACAAAACACTATACACCCCTTGTACTTCTAGCGAAGGCTTATGGTAACCAGTGTCATATGTACTTCTTAAGGAAAAAGATCGATTTGCTAATGTATTAGAAAAAGACTAGGTTCATCATCATTTACCATCAAGTGAGATTGTAGTCAAGCATTAACTAATAATTAATAAAAAAAAGGGTTGGAATTGAATAGTGGCTGATTCGTAAAAACTCGGTCAAATCTGAATTAGAATCTTACTTTTGTTAATGTAACTAAAATAACTAAATATTTATACATAAGAAATCAAAAGGTTTATAATAATTGACCTTTTATCTTTTCTAGGGAGACAAGAAAACTCATTTATTCAAAGAGATAAGGAAATTAACCATAAACAACTATGGCTGACGTAAGGTAGGGTATACGTATAAAAGTTATTTTAAATTATTTTATCGCGCATGACGAAAATAAAATTTTAATTTTGTCAGTATAGGATAAATTTACTGTATTGATAGAGCAATATGTGTTGATAGAAAATATCGAACATATTGGTCAAATGAATGACATTAAAATTTCATCCTTGTAGATCGCATCCCTACTGTCGCTGTCAACTGTCAGAGTGGCAGCCGGGCAGTTGTCATTTTAAATTTTCTTTCTCTTTCTTTTGCTCTTTTGTAAACTTCTAAGCGTAGCCGAAAATATGGTTGGTTTCTATATTGGCAAATTTTATCAATATTTTTCTTCGTAATCACAAATAACTACACGAAATATGACAAAATAACGAGCAACATAAGTGTTAAACAGTGCAGTGAAAATAATATTTTAGAACATTGTTCCAAATAATGGTTTTAACCTGTTTCTTGTTCTGCAGGCCACATCCAAGAAGAAGACTAGGAAGTTGAGAGGACATGTAAGCCATGGTCATGGTCGTATCGGTGAGTATTGTGAAGGGCATTATCAGTATACATTTTACTCTGAAATTGTACATCGTCATTTTGTCAAAAGTATCACTACAAGTGTATTGTATCATGTTTTTATCCAAGGTGTTGATGTTGTTATTCTCCTATTATCCCAGGCAAGCACCGCAAGCATCCCGGAGGTCGCGGTAACGCAGGTGGAGAACATCACCACAGAATCAACATGGATAAATATCACCCTGGATATTTCGGCAAGGTAATTTTTAGGTTAATTTGCTGGATATGTTTAGGTTAATTACCTTTTATTGCACTCAAAAAAATTATATTTTCTAGCTTGGCATGAGGAACTTCCACTTGAGGAGAAATAAGGACTTCTGTCCAGTTCTGAATTTGGACAAGCTGTGGACACTAGTATCAGAGCAGTCTCGGTTGAAGTATGCCACAGCTACCGATGGAAAGGTCCCCGTAATCAACATTGTCAAAGCTGTAAGTTTTTAAAAATATCCTATTCAATAAAACATCTCGTAATTCTCCAAAGGTGTACTTTACTCGGCGGGAAGAACTTAATATAGAGTTCATAACATGTTTTTTTTTTGTTTTTTTTTATACTGGGATTTTGATAAATCTTAATTTTTTTTTATGGTTGGCACATGAACATAAAGGGTCCCATACACTTTTGAATCTAAGTCAATATTCCTTGCTGATTGTCCATGTTGTTAAAGGGATGTGAATACTGTGTCAGATATTTTAAAATATTACTTGGCCCTATAATACAAGTCCTTTTTTCTTTGGCCAGCATTGCATCAGTTATGTTTTTCTTCTCAACTAACATTTGTTTCCTATGTAGATGAAATATATAAAAATATAAGGTTTAACAGGTTTTAAAAAATAGTAAGGTTTACTATACTAGTATATATCAATGAATAAATAGCATCAGACATTTATCATTTACATAGATTAGCAGTACTATATTTACGTATAACATGGCAAATCTATAATGTGTTTAATTACCTTAAGACTAAAAATCAGTAATTGTTCTGTTTTAACTTCTGATTCTAGAAAAAAATATATTTATTTCACAAAAATATGAATTCAGGCATAGTGGGTATGTATAAAGAAGAGGCTCAGAGTATATCTCTCAAACTAAAATATTAATTTTTCATTTTTTAACTGACAGTTAAACGAAGGAGGTTCTCAATTTGTCTGTATTTTTTCAATACATAATTAACTGTTACTTGCACAATATTACATTCCAAGTAGAGTAGGTAACTAAAACGTATATAAAAATGTTACAACTTCTTACTCTTCTTATATACTTGTTTCAGGGTTACTACAAATTACTCGGCAAAGGCAAGCTACCCAAACAGCCTGTCATAGTGAAGGCCAAGTTCTTCTCTAAAACAGCAGAGCAGAAAATCAAGGCTGTTGGTGGTGTGTGCGTATTGTCGGCGTAATATATATAAGTATATAATAAAACTTTCAAAAACCTAATTCAATAGTTTGATTTGAAACTTTCCATTAAAATTTTTATTCTTATAATTATTGGAACTCATTTGATCTGAAAATATCTTGCCAAAATAGTTATAATATAGAGTAATGCAAACAAATGAATAGGTCAACAATAGTCAACTTTCATATCTCACAGTCCAAATGTTTGAAGTGTTTAGATGCCTGTCTGTATACACATAGTATGAGCTTTTTATTATTCGACAAACTAATGATTTATTATTATAATAATTTGAGAAAGCTTGGACAGAAATCTAATATCTATTTGAAATATTTTGATTTATCAATGTGAAATTGAAATAAAAGATGTACAATTTTCTTAATTTAATAGTTATTTTTTAACATAATGTCATTAAATTTATGAACATAATATTCTAGCTTTAAATAAATACAATGCCTGCATATTGTCTTATTTCATAACATAATTATACTTTTAGAAATTATTACCTTATAAAAGCATCAGTAGTGTAATGACAAGTATTATTAATGTTTTCATAAAATAATCTATTTGCCTATACTATTGACAATATTAATAAATGTCACATGCAATCTTATATTCTCCTTAAAGTATTAAATTATTACTCACATATTATTGAAATTGCTACGTATTACTGAAACTATTGGAAAAACAATTTATAGAAAACTGGCTTTGTTTTGACACAAAATAATACTTGTTTAATATGACACTGATCTATAAATACAAATCTAATCTTATTTGTGTTACATATTAACTTCATATACCATATAATGTGTCATAAGATACAACTACAGAAGTAATGATCAAAATTGAGCTGCATTAAGTTAATGTCACTTAATAATATGATTCGAGAACAATTAACATATCGATAAAATACCAGTCATGGAAGAACACTGAGTCTTGTGTTAAGAATATATTGTGAGAGTTTGTCTTAGTGGTTCAGGTGGTGTTTGTGTTTGGACAGCGTCCTGTGGGCGAGGCTGCTTTGCCTTTTTTCGTGCAGCATCACTTTCAGCATAGTACATGCCCAGACGGGTTTTGATTGCAGCCAAGGCTGCTCCATTGATTTCATCATGAAATATATTTGTATATCTCCATTGTTTTACTATTGGTCCTTTCTTTCTTTCTCTTTTAACTTTCTTATCATCTTTGAACTCAACAGCCACTTCAGTGCTAGGATTAAACGCCGTGCTAGTTATAGCAAGGGTATTTTCATGCTGAGGCTCTGATTTTGTTTGTAAGAGGATGAATGCCGTTGGCTGAGCAGGTCTTGTGACAGACGATTGGAGAAGGATACCCATACCTCCCTGTGGAGCACTTTGGGTTTGGTAAAAATTTGCTGGTGTCGATGTTGTTGCTAATGCAGCTGTTTGATACTGATTGTCAAAATAGTTCTCTGCTATGTTGACAAGATGACCACTGCCGGGATATGCTATTGGTGTAAAGGACTCTTGAGGTGCTGCATGCTGGGTCTGTTGAGGTGCTTCATTTTGCAATGCAATTTCTATATTTCTTTTTGACTTGGGCATTGTAGCTGTTATATTATCTGGGTCAAATGTTTTAATATAATCCTTCCACATCTTAGAAATGTTAATTTCTAACCCAGCAATTTTATCCAACCTAATAAAATCTTTCAACCTATGAGTGTGGACTATTGAATATATGTGGTTCTTAATCTGATCAATGACCCCGGAGGGTAAACGCACCTCGCCCGAACGGCGATGGCTATTTCTGCCCCGGTTGTCGCTAGGAAACATTACTCCAT
The DNA here is from genome assembly GCA_018248895.1 of Carystus phorcus. Taxonomy (NCBI): domain Eukaryota; kingdom Metazoa; phylum Arthropoda; class Insecta; order Lepidoptera; family Hesperiidae; genus Carystus; species Carystus phorcus. The sequence continues at coordinate 5,965 of DWJN01004359.1, forward strand.
CATCCATTTTCTTACAAAGAACTCTGACTTTCCTTTCAGTAATAGCATGGATACTTTTGAATGCAGTCTGACACACCTGCGTTTCCCTTCCCTTGACACGAACGAAATATTCAAATGTACACGTCCGTCGACTACTTGATTTAACTCTTTTTCTTTTCACGTCAACCTGTCGCATTAGGCCAAATAAATAAGCATTTTGTTCATCGTGACTCTTCATTGAATAGAATCCCTGAAACGTTTTCAACCGCACATCTTCTGGTACTTTTTGATAACATCGTCGCCGACAGTGGCAATCTGGACCTGGTTGTTTCGGTGGTACGACTTTTCCATTTGCATTTATGTACTCCAGACCCGCGATTCTTAATCGTTTTTGCTTTTGCTTGTGCCATTCTAAAATAAAAAAAATCTTATTACATATGTTTTAAATTTAACCGGATATTCATAATATAAATATCAATGTATACCAGACAATATCTATATACTGTAACATTTATAGATATTGACTATACTAACGTTAATTGATATTTTATGTATTAAATCTGATAAAGCATTTGTTTCCACTTAATCAGTCAATAAAAACTCACGGAACAAAACATAAACAAGTTACAAAATACTCGCGGAAATGTTTGAAAATTGTCCTACGTATCAAAAATGTAGTAAGAGTCAAGAATTTATCATTAAACTATGCTCCAAACAAAGGCAACTACGTTTAGAAGAAGATATAGCGTATGGAATGTTTTAGTACTGTTTTTGTTATAGAAATCCTTAAATTACCTTCTGGATTTCTTAATCTCCTCTTCACAACTTTTCCATTTTTATTAAGTTTTACTTTTCGATCATTATTTGAGACATCGGCCATTTTGGTATCAAAGCATGAAAATTTACTTCTACAGATAACAAACTTAAATTCACATTTTTGACAACGCTAAATTAAGTATCAAAATTCAGAATTATTTACCTCAGTTATACTATACAACAGGTTTAGGATCTATAGAAAATGTTTTGTATCGATTTACAAAATAGAAATAAAAACCAAAATATCGCGATAATAAATGCTATTTTAGAATGAGCCGAAACAGTGATATCCAAGGCTGAGAAATATATTTTTTATTTTATTCTACTCTATGAATTTTACTTTCACCTTGACAAGGTTTATAATCTGTGGCCAGTACGTTTCCAGAAAATGGTGGGATTGTGTTCACTCTGACACGTATTTCGCATAAAAATCGTAAATATTTTCCATGCCATGAAGTATAAGTATTATTGCCCTGATTAAGCATACCCGAGTTTAAGATTAGTCCAAAGTATATAAAATGGAATTTCGTGAGACGCTCCTAGCCGCACAACGGAATCAACAACAAAAGTCATCTGTGAGTTTTAATTTTTATTTTACGACGAATATAAATTTTATATAATGTTGTTGTTCTAGTATAATATTTAAGATGTAGTAATGTAATATATAAAACTATAATTAATACTTCAAAGTTACAAATGGAGAATTAAAAGTATATTGTTTTCATGAAGATGATATCACCTTGGTCTTAGAAATATTTTATACATAAATGCATGATTTTTACATGCACATATTCTGCGTGTATCCATAATAAAAGCTGCTTTGAAAATGAAAATTCTGAGGTCATTTTCTTTCTAAACATTCGTGAAATAATATTTGTATCTTAAAACAAACTTTTGTTTAAGGAGAACTACTATTACAAAGCTCGATTTGATCCACCAAAGAAGGAGCAAAAAGCAAAAGACAGGCTTTCTGCAAATATTCAAAAGTTTCTTGCCAAGAAAGATGAAGAGGAAAGGCAGAAAAAGTTGGAACAACAGAGGAAAAGGGATGAATTATTTGCAATGCGTGATACAAAGGCACTGAAAAAAATTCAAAAGACTCTAAAAGTAATAAAATCTGCCAATAAGTCAGTGTTAGCGGATGCAATTGATCATGACCACACAGCGGTGACCAGAGAGGGGCCGGATCAACCTGATCAGGATGATTATGGCTACGAGTCGCAGGAAGCTGCAGCTCTCTATGAGAAAATGATGCAAAAATACAGCAAGCTTCCTGATGAACCCAAGTTTCCTGCTTCCAGTAATTTCACATTTTTTACTATATTTTTTACATTTCTTAGGCTATATGTATAAACAATGTTATCTTTACACTTGGGAATATGTTCATATGCCATTTGGTTAAATTAGAACAGTATAAAGAAACAAAATTCTTCATTATCATAGGGTTTGAGTGAATTTTTTCAATAACAATTTACAATATACTACAATAACAATAAATTATGTAAAAAAGCTGTATGAGAATCTAGTAAAATGCTCATATAAACAATAAATGAATTCCACATTACGTAAGTTTCTGTAGAGCATGCTTTAAAATCAGTGGATTGGCAGTTCCAATAAACTTTCTCCCGATATTGAACTCCTGTAGGATGAATAATAAGTAAAATGTGTGACAATCGCCTACTTCTCAACAGCATCAGTGGGTTAGGCTTGATGGGTCCTCAATCTGACAGTTAGAACATCTATTTTTATATGAATCAATAATATTTTAAAATTCAGATTCGATTCTCGCCCAGAGCAGATTAATATATGTATATAGTCAAGTACAATTTTCCAGTACAGTAATTTGAATTGGTTAGTTTAATATATCCCTAAGGGTACAGCCAGCGTAAGTCATATGAATCAAATTTCATCAAATTTGGCCAACTAGTTTGGCGGTGATAGCACAACAACAGATGGGCAGACACAGTTACTTTGGCATTTTTAAATTAATGTGCATTGAGAATTTATTTGTACTTAGATGACAATTTCCTTAATATAAAAAAGATACCACGAAAACTGATGTGAATATTTGTTTCTTTTTAGGTAGTTCAGTAAGTAAAGACTTAAATGGTACCAGAGAGAGGGTTCGTAATGCCTTACTGCATGAGGGTGATCCAGTGCCTCACAAAAGGCGAAGAAAAGGAGAAAATGCTGGTAAATTTTACAGCTAAATTCTAATTTTGGATATTGCATAATAGTAAGTTTAAAAAAATTAAATGATTCTTATTTCAGATAGAGAATTAAGTCCGCCTACAAGATACGAACCAGAGAAAAAGAAGGAGGAAAAAGTAGAAAAGCCAAAGTTTCGAAAACCAGCACCGCCGCCGATGGATTTCAATCAGTTATTGAAACTTGCTGAACAGAAGAAAAGTGAGCCAATAGTAATTCCTGTAAAAAAAGTTACCTCAGAACCTGAGCCCGACAGATTGATGACAAAAAAACAAAAACGGGAGTACGAAGAAGAAATGGCACGACGTCAGCGCAGGCAAGAACGTATGGAAGCTGAAAGATCCGCTAATAAAAAAGGTAAGTAAAAAAAAAACCTCATTATAAATACTTTTATGGCTTAATGAAATTAAATGGCGCCTATTACTTTTTCAGTTCACTCAGATCCAAGAGGTGAACGACAACAGGTACAGGGACAACAGGAAAGGAAAGAGGGAAAACCAGAAAGCGGTTTCAGCCGTATCCCAAAACTAAGTGATAAAAATTCAAATAATCACAGGAATGATGGTCCAAAAACATATGAAAGGGAAAGAGAGAAACAAGTTCATGAAAGGGAGAAAATAGAAAAGATACAGAAGGAAAAGGAAAGGGCTAAAAATGAGCGGGAAAAAGTGGAACGAGATAGAGAAAGACTAGATAGAGAACGATTAGAAAAATTAAAAGCCGAAAGAGATAGAATAGATAGAGAAATGGAGAGACTGAATAAAGACAGGGATAAATTGGAAAAATCAAAAGTAAAATTGGAGAGTAGATCTTCTGATAAGAATGCGAGACCCATAGAAAAGGTTGTAGACAGAGCTAAAATGAGCTCAAAGGAATTCAATACTAAACAAGACATGAAAACACGTATAGATTTGAAAACTCAAAATACATACAGGATAGATAAAAATTCAAATGAAAGAAAATTAGTTCCAGGAAAAATAAATGATACTAGAGTTATGAATGGTAAATCAGTGCCAAAATTATCTAAGGAGCAAATTTTAGGACAGAAGAATGGTATTAAGGATAGGGTTATTCCCAAGATGTCTAATGAAGGATCTCACAAGTTAAATGGACATGCCAAATTAGATAATGTTAAACAACTTTCAGAAAATGGTAAATCTTTAACACTTAAAAGGCCTGATGATAGGCGATCCTTACCTGGTAATGCTAAACCTCAAGCTGGACCCAGCAAACCAAGTATTTCTAATAGCTTTGACTTTGATAAACATGTCAACTCCCTATCTAAAAATAGCTCAAAACATTATCCATCAAGCAATGTTAAAAGGAAAGCGCTTCTCGAAGACATGAGAAAGAAAAAACGTAAGTCAATTAAGAAGTAATAGTAAAAAAATCTATAGGCTGAAATTTCTTACGTTTAATTTTTCCCTTTGTCGCAAAATATAATTTGGCCACGCATATACTAAGCATTATTTCTAAAGATTTTTAAACTGTTAAATTTATAACTTAATGATTTATGAGCAATTCATACGTGTTTAGTTGTACAGATCGTTAACAAGAGTTCAGAAGTATGTCTCGTACATGCGATGTTTTTTCCTGAACAGTCTAAACACTTTTGTTTGTGCCACGCAGATTAATGCTGACGATACTAATGTTTGATCACTTTTATATTCTTGGAGATTTGAGTATCTTTAGACATTGTAAGGGGATATAAAATCATCTCGTATTAGTTTTATTACTATTTTTGTAAAACGTACAGTCGTTTCATTTGGGTGAACATTTTAGTTGTGGTTACAAGAATATTTTTTATTTGCAGGTCGCACAGTAGCGTCCGATTCTGAATATGATTCTGAAATGGACGATTTTATCGACGACGGCGACGAGAATATGGATTACTCGACGCACATCAAGGAGATATTTGGTTACGACAAATCTAAGTGAGTTCACTATTTGATGTTTTTATTTTTTACAGTAGGTACATGCAAATATGACTATTGACAAGACGCTCAGCAGTGTTTTTGCAGCACCAATATTGAATATTATAATATAAGCTATAAAAAATGTTATTTCCGATCAAATGTTTGTAGGCTAGATATTTTATTCATGGGATAAATTATGGTGATCGTTTTTAACTTCACCTTCATTCGACCGTTTGTAACTTGAACTTTAGCGTCACACATTTCCAATTCTAATCAATCTTGTGAGGTGTTTGTTGTTCGGTGCCAAATAAAGCACGAAAAGTAGTATAAACTACTTTAGTTCAGCACATTTGCTTAGTTTTAACATAAAGAATATTGAATTTAAAGTTTGGACTCTTCATGATAACCCTTATTCAATCAACGTGTTCTCAAAATCCACCAAATAACAAGATGATTCACTACATAGTATAAAACAAAGTCGCTTTCTGTCCATATATCCCTATGTCTGTTTAAATCTTTAAAACTACACAACGGATTTTGATGCGGTTTTTATAATAGATAGAGTGATTGAACCTTCCTTGGTTTATATGTATAATACGTTCACAGTTTTTCTGCAGTGTATTTAGTATCAGCATTGCACCCGTGCGAAGCCGGGACGGGTCGCTAGTAAGCTATTGACAAGTAGTGGCTCTCTCCTAAAATAAAATCGTGTAGTATTTATTAAGATGATAGAAAAACTCAAAGATTAATAAATACAAAATGTTCCCAGTCGCACGAACTGACGGATTCCATGGGTAAAGCATCCTCCGTGCTGCAGCAGGTACGAAACAGCATCAGGCGTCCTGAAGGCCTTGGCTGCTAGACCTGACTGCTCCATCCAAAGGTGGAGCTGGTCTTAGGTGTAAAATAAAATCTAAACTTAAACTAGTATGCAATACAAATAGGTTACTATTATTACTATATCTAGGTTACATATTTTAATTCGTGTAAACGTTTTTGTATTTTTAAACAATTTTAAAAAGCAACAATAAAAAGCAGAGATTAACGTTCGGAAAAAGGCTTTGAATTTGTTTTTCTAACAAAATATCTTTCAGTGCACTACAGTACCTACTAATAATTTAAGTTAAAACTTAATTAATACTTTAACTAAAAACGTAACGTAAAGGTTTAACGTAAATAAAAACGTAACAGTACTAATAAATTAAGTTACTAACTTACTAACAGTCTATGAATCTGTGATGAAATAAAGTTATTAATTAAATTATTAATAATAATTAGTTTTTCGAACGAAAAACCACAACGAAAGGCTTCACAGACTTACCGAACTGAAGTTTGCTGATGTATATTAATGTATACCTACTGTATACGCGTGTATATTTGTTTCAAACGGCGCGCTGTGCTCAACCGTATACGGCTTCTCAACTAAGGCTATTTAGTTTATAAACTATAACTACTCCAAGCTAATCTATACTATAATAAAACTGTAGAACCATGAATTCTGTACATTATTATTTTTTTATTTCGACTTGCCTTCAACCCATTAATGGCCCACTCTCCTCAACACTGAGGAGGTCTAGAGCATACTCCACCACGCTGCTCCAATGCGGAT
>DWJN01004360.1:0-12491 GCA_018248895.1 Carystus phorcus
ATTTCAATAACTTATGCACATCATTTTTTGATTCTCCCACCATTTTGAAAAGGTGCTTTTACGAGGAGAAGAAACGGCGAAAGAATTATACAACATCAGTTCTAAATTTAGTTTTAATAAAATTTGGTACAGCAGTGAAAACAATCTTGATGTTATTTTGTATTTAATAGATACAAGCTATTAATAATTGAACTGTTATTATATGAACCAGTGATTCATTCGATTCGCTTATTGTCGGTATTCAATAGTGTTCTGATCTCCAGCCTCGGTTATATTAGTTTTATTTCGAGGCTATTGCGTTTTCTACATCTGCCAATGAACACATTCAATCAATCGTATTGAAATCAGCAATTCAATCAACAACGTATCTCATGTTTGCACTTAATTATTATTAAGTACCTTTATATACACAGGTCTCTAGTAGGGGCGAAGCATGAGATTTTTGTAAAAACAAAAGAGAACCAGTAAATAGTAATTTCACTATAAATCTTCATTTGAACTTTAAAACGAATTCGTTGTTAAAAATTCGACCAAATGATTACCTACTCAAACATTAACATACAAAATACGTGAGAAAATTTCACACTATTTTTTTATTTTTACATTCGAATGTAAATTATTTAAAGTTACAAATGGAACAAAATTCACGTGAATTCAATTTTTGCTCTAAAATTGTTATGAAATACGCAACACATCAATTATAGGATTTCTGTTTCAATCCACGTAAATATAGCCAGCAGTGTCGTACGAAACGAGCCTCAGAACAATAGTCTCTAAATTTGAGTGAATTGTTCCAACGTTTAGGTTTTTTTTCCGTTTTTTAAATACTCTTCGCTTAGTTTGAAGGTGTGCAGTTATATATGAAACAAAGGATATGTAGGTAAGACAATTAATTTAAAAACCTTTTATCGGATAAAAGCTACACAGTGCGAAACTTATACTAGACATGATTCAGAAAAAAACGATATTTATAATATCTCACCTTTTATATACGTAGATTTTTGCGACCGAAACGCACAATACCAAACGGATATTGTTATTGCTTTCAAGTACACTTAAGTACACTGTATTACATAAGACTCCTTTAATTACTTAAATAAGATCGCCTTTTTAATCTTAACTAGGTTTAAACCAAAATACGTTGTACAATAAATTACCGTTTAAAATAATGTTACTTCCGTGTCTTTATCGGTTCTATCTATTTTATATTATATCCACTCGGATTTGTGTACATAGTTGATAGGGCGCAAATTGTTCTCTTTTAGAGAAAATTGTTCCTCGAGCAGGTATTTACATCACCAAGTTGACTCTTTAGACTTGTACACATTTTGTTATACTTTTATAAGAACACTTTACACATTTTAGTTCCAACTCTCAAATGTCCGAGCGAAATTTCAATCTTGAGTAATTAACCCTAAAATGTTCTTAAAAGCTCATGGCAACTAGCCAACGGAAGCTTCGTGGAGGTTATGAAATGATGGAAGCTTTAGTTAAACGAAGTCCAGTTTTTGACTTGAAATCTAAATTATTCTACCATTAAAAAAGTTCCATATTTTATGAGAGGTGTAAAAAAACTGCTAATGAATATTTTTATCGATAGATTTTTTAAATTATACAACTATATATTTCCAATTTGGTGTCAAATAATTTTCAAATGTACACCCAACCTTAAATTATACAATTTTACCTCAATTTGCCGATTGGATTTGAAAATATAAAAAACTAGCTGACTCGGCAGTCCTCGTACCGCGTAATAAATTGCTGTTTTTTTATTCTATTTTTTCATTTTTATATATACCTTTTAAACCTTCCCTGGACTTCTACAAATGATTCAAGCCCAAAATTAGCCAAATCGTTCCAGCCGTTCTAAAGTTTTAGAGAGACTAACGAACAGCAATTCATTTTTATTTATATAGATGATTGATAAATAGGTGAGGTACTATTGTGGTTAAGCTGATAAATTGGCCTTAGAGCTCAAATATAGGTCCTTGACAACAGAATAAAATTAAATCGCAGATGACATTTGCTCTATATCTGTGTATATACTATATCAACCGCAAGTCAACCGCAGAACTGTGGTAATTCAATCTCGTTTATTTTTCCACAATACTAACCATCAATTTTAAACTCTGTCTCAATGACGTAATGTTCTTTTTTATTTAACTTGATACGAATATAAAGTCTTCATAAGAAATCGATTCCCATTGAGATAAAATTAGAAATCAAAGGCCGAGCACTTAGCTTGTACTTGTGGAAGACTTAATCATTTTTAATTAATACATTGCTTATAAATAATTCTACATATGTTTTGTACACATGGATTAAAATACGAATGATGAGTCATTGGTTGTCACTTTTATACCGACTTCGAAAAAAGAAGAGGTTCTCATTTCAATTGCATTTTTTAATTCATGATTTTTGTACTCAGTGTACTGATTGGGACAATTTTTTTACCGAAAGCTGGTGTGTGTCACGTGGTCTCATTTCAGTTTGAGCGACATTTCACGAGTAGTTTTTGAGTTATGCCAAATAATGTGAATTTTGTTTACTCGTATATGTCCGGCAATTGTATATAAGTGACCACATTTCTGAGACTAACTTTAAAATTGGTCAGTTCCAATATAATGTAGGATGTTTTTTATTAATAACAAGTTCAAAAAAATTATTCAAACTTATTAATAGTAACGTTAGTTTACTTAAAAAATTATAAAATAACTAATATATACAAAATTATATATAACTAGCTGCACCGGCAGACATCATACCGCGTAGAAAATTTATGTCTTTTTATTCAATTCCTGGTATTTTTATATTTACTTACCTTTTAAACCTTCCCTGGACTTCCACAAATAATTCAAGACCAAAATCAGCCAAATCGGCCGGCCGTTTTAAAGTTTTGGCGAGACTAACGAACAGCGATTAATTTTTATTTATATAGATGTTTTCATTTTCATGGTATTTTATAAAGATATTCAAATTCAAGAAACGTAACAGTATCCGAACTTCACGTGGCTTCTGGACTAGATTAGATTTCGGACGAATAGCTCACGAAATATTCATAAAACAACATATCTTGAACCACGAATGAATGTTTTTTCAATGTGCACTGTTGGTTCCAGACAATACGATTTCGCTAGTTGACTGAAATATTCTCGCGGGATTTTGCTTCAATAAAATGGAAGTCGATTTAGGTTATGTCGCTTTCAACTACGAATATTCCCGGAAGGTTAAAATTTTTCATTCACACACTTGTCTTTTTTATTCACTAGAATCCTTTAAAAAAGTGCGTCATTGAACGTTCGGTGCCAATTCGCAGTAGTGATACCACTCATACAGTTGATCATTACATATTGAAAGTAAACAATTTAAGCGACTTTTAGCGCGTTTGTAATTTGTTCTTCCACGGTTAGCTAGTGGCCGAATATTTTAAGCGCTTTAGCGGCTCAAAGTGCAATTAGTCAGTGCGCAAAACCAAGCACTACAACTACTATTGTTATCCTAATTACACCAATCGAAAATAGAGCTTTACAATGGAGCCACAGGCTTCTTCAGATACTATAGCTAAATAAAAAGCCCATAGAATACTTTTATCCTGGAATATTATAATATTTAAGGTAACTAAATAGGTGTGGACTGATACGTACATATATCAATTTGTAAAAAATACTAAAAAAAAAACATTTTGTGAAATCACTCTTCCGCGGACAAAGCAACGAACAAAAGCTAGTAGATATATAATAAATTTGTAAATGCATACAAATCCTCGCAGTAAAGTTCTTTGTGATAAGCATTTATTTGTCACAAAAATAAATATCTGCTGGAATTGAATCTAGAGCCCTTCATTTCACACAGTCACTACCAATGAAGCGGCCATATCATCATTAAATATAAAAAAGACAGAAACAGCAATCGTGTAGTCTAGCGGTGTCGATCAATTACTTCACTTAATGGTGCTGGTCAACTATGCCCATGTGTATAAAGTAACGTAAATCAGATGCTGTAAAGCTCAAAATCTGACATATTCTAACTAGGCAGGTAGGTCATTCTTAACAAAATTTATTGCTACAATCATTTTTAAAGGCACTAGAATTGAAAGGCTTAAATTGTTACTTGTCGTTTGTAAGCTAATACTAAAATTCGTTATGTTCGCAATTCCAAAATTTATATTCAAACTAAAACATTGTGTTCGTCTAATGGCTATAATTTGCGTTTGCACCACTATGCCAAATGACGTGACAAAGCCGCTTAAGCAAATTGCGCGGCAAAGAATTTTCTAGATAACACCCAAATTGCTTGACAAATTCAGGGAGCGTTGGAAAAAAGCTGCAAAATTTAGTAGTTTGTTCCATAATACTATTGTTAGAAAAAAAGTGTAAAACTAAAGAGATAAACAATGATACATTAGATTTCAATGCAACAAAGCACTAGCTAGCCCCAGCTAAGCAATTGTGAGCCCCAACTATGGTAGATGGTATTTCGTACTCCGAAGGGCAAAATACTCGACGGGTTATGCTTATATGTTATGGGTGCAATTATTTTACTAGCCGACCCCAGCAAACGTTGTTTTGCCATATAAATTATTGACTTTGATAAACATAAAAATGGTTATAGCGGGTTAACCTTAGAAGCTAGACATACGCTGTCGCGGACTTTTATTTGTAACTTTTAGAGGAAAACAATATTGTAATACATGATGTTTGAGTAACTTTCATCGTTTACTTAGCGCACGCAAGGAAAGCTCTAAATTTTACCGTTTTCGCAATATTCTGTATTGCTGCTCCTCTCCTATTCATCTTAGCGTGATGTTATATAGCATACAGGCTTCCCCCATAAATGGACTATTTAACACTAAATGAATTTTTCAAATAGGTTCAGTACTTCCTGAGATTATCCTGTTCATACAATCAATCAACAAACAATAAAAACAAACAAACAAACAAAAATCTTTTCAGCTTTATATTATTAGTATAGAAGTATAGATAGGACCGTCAGGTTCTGATTCCTATTGCTTAATAGGATTGTTATCCATAGAATCCTCTGTTATAAAAACATTGGACATTTTTTATATTTTTTAATTCATACTTTACATAGAGAATGTACAAAAAGCATCACAAACACAGTCAATTCAACAGCAATCCTTATTCTCGATGTCAGTCGTATAGCATGCATGATGAATGTGACAGCATAGCGCCTTATTTAGTGGCCAGCATTTATAAGGTCGATAGGCGAGGATGATCCATCAACAACGTTCAATGCATCCTTCCGATAAGAATAAGGAAATTCATTTGCATATTCCCTCCGACACTCGATAGAAAGGAAGCTTTCGATAGATTCATATGCCTAAACTCAAAGGCCATAGTTATAGCCGAACTAGGAGCCAACGCTTCACTAGTAAATCGAGTAACACAATCTTTTTTTGGAATGGTGAAATATAAATTTTTTCTATCTTTTTTATGTCATTAATAGGCAAATTCACTCAAAAAATCTCAAACACTTTTCAAAATCTCAAATGTTACTCTCGATTTCTAATGTATAAAATGAAACAATTGATTCGTTATTCCTCTATTCCAGTCACTCATAACTACTTTTTCATTATAACGAGTCAGAATAAGCCCGCAGTGAATAACACCGTATGTGGCGTGAAATGAAATATTTATTTACACTTCCCTCAACAAAGTAATGGCCCACTACAGGACACGGGTCTCCTCATCATTAAGGAGGTCTAGAGCACACTCCACCAGCTAATCCAAGGCAGATTGGCGGAGGGGTTAATGGCCAACCCAAGTATAGGAAGTTCTTCAATCATCCATTTTGGTTTAAAACAATTAAAGAAACTGGCAGCGACTTTCTAAACAGTTTTCCCTTATCAAATTATTTTATCCTTTTTGAATGCGGTATTACTTTTTTGTTAAAAGGTTTTTATTTCTTGCTTTTAAGTGCCTCGGTTCATTATACAAGTGTGATGTTATGTTACAAAATAGTACAAACAATGAACACACAAGCAATTGCCGCAATCGTGAGACATCTGCTGTAATTTTTTGAAGAGTTCCGTTGTCTGTCTCCGAAAATAAAGATCAGATCTTCAACAAATTAAAACTGGACCATCGTTAAGTTGATTCTGTAGACACCCATAATGATTTATGTACATGTTAGAAATTATTTGAGATTTGCGTCGGTGAAGAAAACACTACAGTGAGATTGAAAAAGTGTAAACAGTTCAACAGTAAAGTCGTGAAGACATTTTAGTTCTTTAAGTTCCATAGATGCATTCATTGCGAGCAAACCTAACGTTTCAGAATATTTCAATACAATTTGAATTTTGATTTCATCTTTCATCAAAGTAATGTTAGATCGTGAATCCTGAATAAACATACATGTTCAGTGAAGCGTCGACAGATTGCACATTCAAAACGTTAGTATTATTTATTTACACCGCTTATTTTATTCACTGGTGCATACTCGAATTGTTTATGTTGCCAGCACATTGTAGAGGATTTAGATTTTTGATACTCACCTATTGTATATTATTCATCCATATTATTTTGTTATTAACTATTTTTATACATTTGTATTAAATTAAAATGTTTTATATTCGTGTATGTTGAATAGTCGTCTTTCTTTAGATCTGGTGTGATGGAGGCAATTTTCCCAGATTACATTTAAAAACAAAATAAGTCTAAACAAAACGTAATTTTCATATAAGTGTGTGCCCACATGGGTTCGTATGTCTGTCGTATATTAAAACCCGATTGATACTCTGCAATCGGGTACAGTGACCTCTAGAGACCTTTTTATCCTAAGAGTATTAGAGTATTAATAGACCAGTTATTTCATATTGCCCTCACGTCTTTGGGTCAATTTCATTTCTAGAGCATGTATTGTTTACTTTTCAAAGTAGTGTATGCGTTTAAGAAATCTATTGCAAGTGATAACAAAAGTTTCAAGAGAAAATTCTGGATTCTTCCATCGATGTCACATCGTCACAAATGGGTCAAATATTACAATGGCGTTACCTTTAGGAAGATTCTTGAAAACTCGGGTGCCGTTACGATGTCGTCCTTCATAGAGATAAATGAAAAGGGATTTGCCGAAATTCATGTCGCGAGACTCGATTATTATTATTATCCTGTATTTGATTCTTAGCTTCCTAATGAATAATTTTTACTAAAAGGTTTCAAAGTTTATTCTATTACTGAATTTGTAGTTTACTTACAGACGTTGTCACAATCTATACTACGACCCGAGAGCTCAAAGCTAGCTACTACGATTTAAAGCGGACACGGAACGCTTTATAAGTCTCTGATTCAGTAAGAGGAGTGTGTTTTAAATATAAACTTAACGATTTACGATAGTTTTGTTTCGAAGCCAAAATCAAAGGAAGTGATGTAGGTAAATATAACAATTATACAGCTACTATTAAGTGCACTAAGAATTTTGCGTTGATCGCAATATTACAGATATTAGTTGGCCCGTTCGACTGCACTTGTAACTGATGTACATCCCTGGAATATAGCAAACCAAGTTGTATTTTAGTTTGTTTTGTGGAGTAACTTTCTGAATATCGAATGAAGGCATATTAAAATTCGTTGCAGCCTGGCACGACGCTGAACGGGCAAGTTTGTGAGGCGTTGAATAAATAAAGTCAAAGCTAAATATTTTTTAAGTTGTCGCCTGTTGTCAGGTGTTAGACGACTGTTATCGCCATTATGTAGCCTGTGAAATAAATTCTACAAAATTATATAAAGTATTAAATATAGGTATATTTTGGGTATAATTTTAATCACTTTTTACATATTATATGTAACTGATAATGCTCTCGTCTTTCGTGCAAGCTTGCCCGTCGTCCTAGGTGAGCGACGTGACGCGACATGAGGCGACGCAACGCGACGCGATGTAATAAACGATGACGCAGAATACAAAAGCATGCAACGACCATTTGATATTTTCGCATCGGGTCGAATCGTGTCGCGTCGCGTCGCATTTGTCGTTCACCTAGGACGACGGGTTAGTATTTTATAACTATATTGTTTTTTATTTGAATAACCCGCAAATGAACAGACAAGTGACAATACGAGTAGTCATTGCCCATGGTAATCAGCAATACAAAAACCACCGATGCGTCGTTGACCAAGATATAAAGATATTGTAAATAGTTTACTATGTAAATCTTTAATTCTGTTAGTTTTATCCGAATTTTAAATTCATTCTTTGGCGATTATTATATTTATTAAGTATGTCGGTTTAACTATATTGAAATCCGTTTGTTTTTATGTATAAGGAACATTGATAAAAAGCAAACAACCATTCGAATTTCGTTTTCCGTTTCTCTCATAGATAAATAAATTGGAGTGGCGATATACTTAAAGAACAATTTTCCTCAATAGCTTTTGTTCAAAGGCGCTTCATCTCGCGACAATTCTTTTGTCGAACAATGAAGTGGTTTGTCATTTTGTCTGTATTTGATGGTTTTGACACAAAATGCCTATAATATTTGTAATAAAATACCGGCATCATAATTACGACATTCACGTTTGAATACTTTTGTTTGAAATGATTAATAAAATAGTTGCCGTTTTCACAATAAGTGTATATGAATTATTATTAATAAGATGGTTCTGAAATGACTGAAAAAAACCTTTTGTAGTTAAATATGTTTTGTCGTGATCTAATGTTTATAATTTAAATATTTTAAATTACGTGTTAGAAATGAATTATAATTAAAACTACAAAACCATCCAAAAATATTATACTACTATTATTACGAGATATAGCTCTCGCGTTGCTTGAATATGTCTTACAGTCTACACTAAAAAAAATACTCGATACTTTAAATTGGTATAATCTTTTATATGTCAACATTCTGAAACAAAATGAAATGTTACTCTAAGCTTACCAAAATACCTCAATATCGGTTTAACCATTTCTGTGATTACCAAGAATCAATGCCCAGAGTAAGAAATATTTTTTTTTAACTATTACTATGAGATGTACTGAAAAATACTTTCCAAATAAAATGCTATCTTGTATATAAATTTCAAGTTAATCCGTCGTTTACTTTCCGAGTTTTGCTCACACAAATACTCCAAGAGGGAATTTTTAAGAGCTTTTATTTAACTTGCAATGTATGTACGTAAATATGTGTGTATGTTTGTTCGGGTGGAATCTTGCCACTCAATTTTGAAGCAGATATTTTCATTCGATTGAGCTGAAATTTTGTATACACGTTTAGTTTGGATGACAATACGTGGTTAATTGTGCGACGTCATTTTAAATTCAATATATCCGAATACTCAAGATGGTGGACTAGTTATTTTTAAAGCACTCCTACAAATATAGGTATCAAATAAAAGGCTTACTGAGTATAACCCGAATAATAAAGTGATGTCACTCCATATCTAATAAGGCGGATTTTTGAAGATGGTGGAATAACTTTTTTAAGCTTTCCTAGAATAAAGGTATCAAATAAAAGACGCTTATACACTCATACTCCGTGGCAGGACCACATTACTGACAATCTTCACCCAAGAACAAAAATGAATCTGTCTGAGAATTATTGTCATTATCTATATCTATACTAATATATAAAGCTGAAGAGTTTGTTTGTTTGTTTGATTGAATGTTTGAACGGGCTAATCTCAGGAACTACTGGACCGATTTGAAAAATTATTTTAGTGTGAGATAGTCTATTTATAGAGGAAGCCTATAGGCCATAGAACATCACGCTAAGATGAATAGGAGAGGAGCAGCAATAAAAAATATAGCGAAATCGGCAAAATTTTGAGCTTACCTTGCGTGCGCTGAGTAAACGGTGAAAGTTACTAAAAATCATGTACTACAATATTGTTCAACTTTAAAAGTTCTAAATAAAAGTCCGCGACGGCATATGTCTAGCTTTTAAGGTTAACCCACTATAAGCATTTTTATTGTTATCAAAATAGTTCTAAAATAATAATTTATATGGCAAAACAAAGTTTGCTGGATCATCTAGTTTATTATACATTTCTCTATAAAACGTCGCGATTTGATACGATATCTGTTCCCGTATAAATTCGCGCTAATATCGTATAATCTATCCTTCATTCCCTTACATCTCGGTTCCATTCAGCGTTCTAATGGCCTGTTAGTAAGGAAGTCGGAAAACAATTAAATTGTGGGAGGGGCCACCAAGCAAGAAACCGTCGTATAAATCTTCGCGAGAAACACTTTTAAGATCAGTGCTCGTTTCTCTCCGTTCCTTACAGAAGTATTGTACCATCTTTAGCACACACTTGGTCAATATAATATGTATAAATGTACTGGCAAACCCGGCTACGCGTTGCTCTAACTAAGGTTTACAAACTCAATTTAGCAGATTAATTATCTTACACCGCCATCTGTTAGAATCTTATGGAATTAATCCTTTGTAAAAATATTTAAGAAATAATTTGCAAATGAATAATATTGCTAAAACAATATTGCGACTATAAATTGAGATGTAAGCTATCCTTTCTTTCAATTTGGGTCGAACTGGACACGGTGTGCAAAATTTGATTAAAATCGCTTAAAGTTCGTAAAGGCCTCAAAAATGACTTATCAATGTTTACATAGGTAGGTATACATATTGTATAGGCATACCAGTGAATTTACGGTGTAAAGTATTTAAGTCATCCCTAATAATGAGATAGTTTTTATTCCGGAAAAGCCTCGAGAACAATAACTATGCGGGTAAAATTCAGGGTCAGTCTATCTTTAAGGTAAGTGTAAATTTTGCTTGTTGTAATACTATTTTTAACTTGCCTTAACCACACTGATGAACAGCGAAACACAGAAAATGATAAACATTGTTCAACCGATCCCATGAAAATTGTCCTTCTTTTGTCTTGAAATTTTTACTCGAACAGAAGCGGCACGCGCACGAACTAATCTATACTAATAATATAAAGCTGAAGGGTTTGTTTGTTTGAACGCGCTAACCTCAGAAACTACTGAACCGATTTGAAAAAATATTTTAGTGTAAGACAGTCTATTTATCGAGGAAGGCTATATGCTATATAACATCATGCCAAGATGAATAGGAGAGAGGCAGCAATAAAAAATATTGCGAATACGGTAAAATTTAGACCTGTGCTTGCGTGCGCTAAGGAAACCGTGAAAATTATAAAAAAATCATGTATCACAAAATTGTTCCCCTCTAAAAGTTCTAAATAAAAGCACGCGACAGTATTTGTCTAGCTTTTAAGGTTAACCCACTATTTTTATGGTTATCAAAATAATTCTAAAATAATAATTTATATAGCAAAACAAGTTTTTCTAGGGTCAGCTAGTAAGAAATAAACCAAAGCCAAAGTTGAAATTTCAACCACAGAACTATCGCCGCTATGTTGCATAAGGGTCGTAAATTTCGCGTGTTCAGAGTGAAAATTGAGCCACTTACCTCCAACCGAGGCACTGAGCCAACTGAACAAGTTACTTTGTGCAAAAACTAATGTAAAACCTTCAACTATGTACTTATAAGTTTACTGAAATAAGAGTAAATCTAATACGTACTTATATAAGGAAACTATATAAGTACGCTGTTCGTCACCATGTTGTACGTTTTCAGTGTTCCCTTCACTTATCGAGATGTCGATGAGATTTGCCAATGACAAAAACCAACTTCAAATATATACGAAGAATTAAATAATCCAATTTCACAAGTCCTCAAAAACTACTCGTTAAATATTTTTTAAATTAATGAGACCAATTTAAATTATGACTATCAACAGCTTTCGAATATAAAAATAATCATTAAAATCAGTACACTTAGTAAAATATTAATACAAATAAAAAATAAAGACAAATTGACAACCTCCTTCTTATTTGATGTACAAGGAGATTTTTTACTATACTGGCAAACAATCATTGGGTAATGAGAAATAAAATAACGATGGAATTGATTCCTAAGAGGCCTCTGAATAATCGTACAGAACACTTATCCTAACCCTTATCTTTAGGTCTACAAATGAATAAATCACAATTTCATCCTAACGATTTGAGACAAAAAGACAAGATTTACTATTAAACTTTATTACAATTTGTTTGCGGTTGTAACGTAATCGGATTAAGTAAGATAAAGCCGATGTTTGGGTAGCGCATTATTTGCTCTTTCGCTCCCGAGATGAAGAACCTAAACTAACAACTCGAGAAAATAAATTTGAATAGTGCGAACATTGTGAGCATACAGTAGAATAACATCCAGATAATGTAGTTATAGGTTTACTGATATCGAAACAATTTGAAAAAAGAGTATGTTCCTCATACAAGGAACTATTAAATCAATGCGATTTTGTATGATCGATTTGAAGGCTGCGGATACAAGGAATAATGAAATTATTATTATGTAATTGTTTTATCAAGGACTTTAGTCAACAATGAAAAGTTTATTAATATTCCCGGTTGTTGGAAACATTAAATTTATTATCTGTGTATTACTTCTTTTTCCTCTATGAAATCTGTCTATATTACTTATGTTC
>DWJN01004361.1:0-12491 GCA_018248895.1 Carystus phorcus
CTTTCCGTGTTGTCCATGGCACCCACGACACAGGGTATCCTAGTGTGGGGCTATGAGTGTGTGGCGTTATTTATTTAAAAAAAAAAAAAAAAAATAATGTGAGTACCCGTTTACATTTTTTTAAGTAACTAGTTGACAAATTGGCAGCAAAGCCATTTGATGGTAAGTGGTAATCATCGTCTTTGTTCACCAGTAACATTCAAGGCGTCACTGATGCGTTGCGACCAAGACAAGAATAGAAAGAAAGTACTGTCTCTTAAGCTCTTAGCCGGAACATGAGGTATCGTTTAGCAGCTCACTCAAGCAAGAGGATGATAGATCCAGAAGGACGGAAAGATAATATAATATTTATACCCATTTTATTGCATTTAAAACTAAACTGGTGATTCTTAGATAGTTACGTTCAAATGTAGGTTTGTATAGTTGTAACGGAATTTTTTGAAAAATATTTCCTTAAGGCTTAATTATTCTTTTTTTCATATGACATTTTCTTCAGCTGAAAGACAGCGTTGAAAAAAAAAATTTTTTTATTGTTCATGTTTGTCGTTGGATTTTGGTAATTTAACGATAACGTACATATCCTTGTTGATTTTACGAACTTACGTTACGGTAATCATTTTCTATAACAATGTGCTTTCTTGTATTTCTTCACTCTACAACACATACCCGTCTTCATTACACGGACAAGACGTAGGTACTTAAATGAGCTTTTTTCCAATTTAATGAACACCTGGACAGTGGCTTACACCACATGACGGTTAGAGGGTTAAGTCATTTAGAATCGATTGGAATCCTTCGAATAAATCCTTATTAAATCATTCGAAATGGGGTATCGATAGGAGATTAAGAAGGTAATTTATAGTTAGATGTTGTTTCTTTGTATTTAGAGGTGGGATCCGTTTATTTTTATAATGTTAAGGGCTAAGTTTAACGTGAAAGATAATATAGTCTGTTATTTTTATTTTGTTTATTTGTGTTTTCTTCTTCTAGGTTTTTTAATGTAATTGGTAGTGGTTATAGAAAATGGTTTAATGGTATGCCGTAGCCAAGTTGGGAGGGGATTTCAGGTTCAAATCCCCCCACCTCCCCCTAAATCTTAAACAACCGACTATGAATCTTAAAATTTGAGGTAAGGTGTTTATAATTTCCAGGTCTTAACCCCCCGAAACGAAAATCCCTTACCCCCCACCCGGACGAAAATCCTGGCGTAAGATTTATTTTGATGAAAACTTATTATTGACATGAAACTTATGTTAAAACATTAAGTATTAAAGATAAATATCAATGGAGGAATTTTATAACCTGTAAACAACTGAGGAATAGAAAGTGGTCAGATGCGGTAATGTAACTTAAGATAGGTATATGACGAGAAGTGAAGAGAGGCGAGGAGAGGTAAGGAATAAAGAGTGGAAATAATAATAATAATAAATAACGCCACACACTCATAGCCCCACACTAGGATACGCCGTGTCGTGAGTGCCATGGACAACACAGAAGGGCAATTACACACACCCAGACCGAGAACAGAAATTTAAATTCATCATTCAAATTTCCGCCTCGCTGGGAATCGAACCCAGGGCCCTTCGAACGGCGGTGCGTGGTGACCATTACGCCACGCGGGTCGTCAATAATATATTGTGGTAAGTCACCATCAGTCTTAAATATCAGCAACACCAAAGGCCACCATTCTTTGCCGTCGAAGAAAAAAAGAACTATGGATGATGTCATACGAACAGGTAAACCACCCTCGCTACACCAACACACCACATAATGATACCACAGTTTATTGTTATAACTGAACTCCTCCCTCGCTTACGATGCGTTAAATTTATACAAGACGCTATGAATTAGTTATAAGGTAGTATTTATATGGGTTTTTATTACTTTTTATATTTTACAAGCACTAAAACACCACGTAATAAGGGCGGTTTGTCACCGGCTGCGCGTCTGCGAATATTACTATATTAATAAAATTATTTTAGATCTTTGCAAAGGTTTAATATATGATAATAGATACACATAGATATACGTTTTAGAATGAATTTCCTTAGTCACTGTTTTATTCATTAACACTTCATAAATTGATAGTTAATGAGTTGCTGTAAAATTTTGATATAGAACTAGAAACATTGGATATTACCAAATGTGATACAATTTTGTATTAGACAATACAGGATGCTTCTGAGATTAAAATTTTGTAGTTTTTTTTCAATATATTTAGGTTATTAACTAGGTACTTCCTAATGTAAGTCATATAAGTAAAATTAAATTGAAATCAAACTAATATACTTTATAAGATAAGCAAGTCTTTCAATTTTGGGATGTAACGACATCTACCGGAGAGTAGCTAAATTAAATACCCATTAGAATAAAATTCAAAATTCATTTTTGTTAATATATTACTTATTTATATATCATATTATCAGGTTATCTAATTAAATATTAAAACTTATAAATTTGCTCTCAAAAGAACTTAAAAAGTGTCACTGCTAAACGTCACGTAAATATAAACTAGAGCTTTTGTTTCGTTTGTTACCTTTTCTGATTTTAATAAACCATTGTTAGCGGCCACCATTATTTAAAAAGACACGCGCTAGTATCCCGTGCCAATGACATAAAATAATCAAATCCAGACAATAGGCACAGATAATACAAAATAACAATGCTAACAAACGCTAAATTAAAACCTCATTTGCTGTATTCGTATGCAAAATAAGCGCGAAAGAATTGAATGAGCGGCCATTTTTTAACGCACAAGATACCCTAATTGCGCGGTAAAGGGTGTTTAAAGTCAAGTTTTTTGATGTTTTAAAGTTTTTTGTTTGACCGCGAATGAATGATGGCACGTCTCAGATCTGATTGGCTATTGTGTTTGCACCTTTTGCCTACATCTGGTGCATATAAGTACATTGTAGACTCATTTAATATTAAATGAAATTGCATGCATTTGTGTATGTAGCACATAATATGTACATTAAAGGAATTAAGCCGTACTTTAAAATAAATGAATTTATGAATGGTGATACCCCATAGTATATTCTTGTTTAACACCGCATTACAGAGATAGTTTTGCTTATTTGTAATTAAAATTGCACGTTACTATAATTTAAGGATTACTATGTTATAAACTTTCACTATATGTAATTTTATAAATGAGTTTCAATAAATCAATTATATTATATTACTGAATACATTCCTGATGTACCTTATAAAGGGGAACGGTGGACCCCATGACACTAGAAGAAAACGGGCACCTTGTCATTTCACATACATACGGCTGTTTAATAACTATTAGCGTACTTAGATTGGCAGACTTACCTTTAGTTTAGTATGCCGATGGAATCACAACTCAGTCTGTACAGCCAAGTAATTGGGGCTCCCCAGAGAGGGAAAATAATATTACTAATTAACAAACGGGAATATGAAATGGGATTTGAGAGATACTTTTGGGATTCCGTCTCATGACCTTCAGTTCCATGCACAGATCGACTGGCAGACAGCACCGGGTAATCGCAGCAGCCGACAATCATAAACTCGACACCCCGGACGAATAGCGAATAATTACAATAAGATTCTCAAAAAATCACATTATATTACACAAAAATATCTGCGACCGATAGGTACGCGGACAATCACAACTTTCTACCGCGTCGCACGAACCTTCATTTTCGTTTTCAACCGAAGTCAAAAGCGCGGGAAGTTTTTTTTTAATATAAGTTTTACCAACACAAGATTTCATTCCAGTTATTACGAACACATGAGACAGAAATTGTTTAAAAATATGCTCGCATTATTACATGTATTAATTACTCATGTAACGTAACAATTTGTTATTGGTCTTATTAATAAAAATAGTAATAATTAAATACGTGTAATGATGATATTTTAAAGTGAATACGGAAACCCTGAAGCAACTTAGAGCCATAAAACCTTAGGGAATTGCATTAACTGGGAATAATAGTAATTTTTTTTTTGTAGTAACATATTTTTACAATTCAATTTAATCCCTATTAGGTAATAGGATTTTTTTTAATTTCCGTGGTAGTACAAGTTCCGTTGTAGTTCTTTACAAGACGCTCCTGAGATACATCCATACCAAATTCTTTTTAAATATAATTGCAAGGATGTTCGTATAAGGCGTTCCGCGCGCTCCACATTTACTTATTCCCAAGTTTCTTGCCTAAGACGACGACCGTCTTCTTTGCTATAACATTTTTCTAAGGCGCTCATCTTTTACAACTGTTATAGTAACGTGTTATTACACTATATTTTTAATCAAATTCATAGAAAGGAGAAGGTTCTCAATTTGTCTGTATTTTTTTAATGTATGCTTGATAATAACTTTTTTTTAAAAGGCCGATGCTTGTCATGTGGTCCACTATTAAATTGAGCGATCTCTGACGAATAGTTTGTGAGTTATCTTCATTAACGGTCATTTACTTGATGTGTATGACTTCTAAATTGGAATATTTAAAGCGTTTTTTGACTTTTGTCCAATGAGAAATCGATTATATAACATAACATCACGCTTGCATAATGGAAGGAATCGCTTAAATGGAAAAAATAATTACCTTTAAAGAAAAAAGTAAAACCGCCTTCAAAAAGATTAAAATAATTTGATGAGGGAAACTATTCAGGAAGTCGTGCCAAATTCTTTTATCGATCTGGACCAAAAGCACCTACTCAAATTATTTTATTCTTTTCAAAGGCGGTTTTACTTTTATGTTGTAAAGTATTTTTTAGATATTTGTCCACATATTTAGATTTGCAATATGAGAAAAGAAATATAACAAGCAGGTCGGTATGTTTCTTTTATAAATGAAGATAAAAAATCTAAAACTGAGTTATTAATGTTAATTTGAAATTGATAGATACATAAATGATTGTAGGGTTGGCTATTAGTGGTTTACTGCAGAGCATGGATTTTTATTATTGATTTAGGAAGTCTAAAGCGAATTCCACGCTGTTTCAATACGGTTTTATAGAGGAATTAGTGGCTAATACTTATCTAGATCGCGGCAGACTGAGGTAATCTTCAGAAAAGACCAAACTTGCTCGCAGTAGCCTTTGGAAGCAATCCTTACTCAAATACGAAAAAAAGTACACAAGAATTTATTACTGTTAAAATTTCTCGAAAAATATTTCGGCACCGTACAAAGTTATTAAACAAAACCTCCTAAAGTAAATAAAGCGATTACCGTGCAAGTGAGGTCGTAAATCATCCGAGAATTTCATTTTCTGTTACTTATTACGAGACGTCATCGTAAATATAAAAAAATGAGTTGTACCGTACTTAAAACGGGGATCCTGTGAACCGTGAGTCCGACCAATGAGTCATGCATTCCTGTGAGTCATAGTGCCCTCTGCACTCGGTTTTGGGATGTAACTCCCGTGAACAAACGTGTTCGTGCCAAGTTAGCTATAATAAAACCCGTGGATGACTCACCTATAACCTATTTTTTCTTTGAATTAGTCTATCCCGAAAAGTCATATTAACGTGACTAATGCTTCTCATACTTTTTCATTTCTAAGAAATTTCTTGTGAACCTTAATCGTCTGCCCGTAGCCCTAATATTGACTGTCTGAAAATGCTTTTAGCATTAAATCCGCCTTATATTCTTTTACTGTTTAAGGTTCAATAAAGAATTTAAGAAAACTATAATAAAAAGGAATAAAAATCTTTAATAATCACAAAAATGAACGTTTGTGCTAGGTAATACATACTTTTACTTTCGCAACAAATTATCTAAATCTAATTAATACAAAGACAATCATAAAGGCACCTGATGTCCTGTAGAATTCTGAAACTGAATTGTAAATCTATTTGGTTTAGTTAATATTATCAGGCGCTAGTTTATGGGAATCTTTTGTTATTAAGTTAGTTAATATTAAGTTAGTTATGGTATATGCTACTTGTTGATAAGTAGACTAAAGTTAATTTTTATTTTATTCGGAGATATGTTCAGTAACATGTAAGCTAACATGGCAGGCCTGTTTAATTCTATTTTAATAGATGCGGGAAACAAATTGGACATGAAGTTGCAATCCATTGCTATTATTGTTCATTTAATGGTGCAGTGATAATCTTATTTTGTAAGAGGGTTTGCACGAAGAATTATCACTGATAAGGATCTGAAACAATATTTTTCAGTTAAAAACGAAAACAAAAACATTTCGCAAAACTGAAATGACCGTACTTGATTCGAACGAAAACAGAAAACAGTAGAAATGCGTTATCCAAATCTATGCCACAAATTCCCTGGAAGGAAGGTGGGTTCTTCTTAGGTATTTTTCCTTGGTGGTTTACGGTTAGATTTTTTTGTTAATATCGTTTATAGCGATGATAATGGCGTGGGACGGAGCAAAGATGTAGGATTTCAAGAAATGCTTGATTATTTTCATATACTTAAAGAAGAATATTAATAAGAAGAAGAATAATGTAGGTAAGCCATTGGTGTAACATAAGATATCAGAACTAGGTATTATCCAAGAAATGCTAATGCTGATTTTTGAGCGTCAGTAATTGAAGTGTGTTAAACCGCTAAAAGACAAATTGAACTGAAAGGTCTTTTAAGGATATCGAGACAAGGATCTTTGGACATTGGACAGGAGACATATCGGTATGTTATTATGAAATCCTAGAGCCCTTAAAACATCATTGTTAAGGGTTTATAACTTGCAAAATCCAACAGGTAAATTTTTTGAAAGCTTTGTCTAAATTGCCGAAACAGAAAAACGTTAAAGATGTAAAATTTAGGAACGCGAAGGTAATAATTAATTGCGATGTAATCTACTTCTCTTTTTTCATTCTGCTGCAATATAAGTGTGTAGATACATAGCTAGATCTTTTATATGTCCCCTATATGTCCTTATGCATGCGTAAATTTGCACCTGTACGCGTTTTACTGGAATCAGGTTCCATGTGTACTGGAATCAAGTGCGGCAACTTGATTCAGTTTGTGATCCAGTTTCGGTAAAAGTAAACAGACAGCTTTTTATCTTTTGGGTTACTGGGACGGTCGGTGGTTCGTTGTACGGACAATCACTTTGATCTTGTTATAAGATCTATGGATAGAGGTAGTGTTGCCAGGCGTCTGCATAAAGCCGGACTTAGGATTTTGAATGCGTTCCCGGCTATTAAACGGTGTCCGATTTGTCTGGCTTTTCTAAGGCTATTTGTCCAGTCGCCTCGCACTTTATTTCTATTTCTTTAATATTTAACATTTATATGTTTGCTTGTTTGTTCGACGATAAACGATTATGGACTCTGAAATGGTAGGACATAGAGCACCGGTGTCTTTAACAACTTTTGTTTCAGAATTATCTAAAAAATAATTTGGTATCAAAATTATCGATCGGATGGATGATGAGTTATAATTGAAAATGTTGATTGCCTTGGCACTTGGTTGAATAATATACTGAATTTTATTTTTTATTTAAATTTGGTGTTAAAATTATAAAGATGATTAAGCACAGTTAGTAGGTAATTATAATCAATATCATTATAATTAATTCAATCATCAAGAATTCCAAAATCGATTAGGGAATTACCTATCGAAAAATTTAAGGTACGCCTGAAAGCACAGCTGGTAATTAAAGGATACTATAATATAGAAGAATACTTAAACGATAAGGGAGCCTGGAAATTAAATGATGTATCCAGCTCCGCAAAGGCTAGTGAAGTTTTTGTATATTTATTAGTCCAAAACACACAGTTTCTTTCGCCGTTTCTTCTCCTCGATGTAAAAGCACCTTTCCGAAACGGTGGTAGAATCAAAATAATGACGTGCATAAGTGTATTGAAATAATACCTACATGAATAAATGATTTTGAATTTGAATAAGGTCTGGTTTTTCAATTTTTTTGTCGTATGTTGTGTTAATACCAGGACACAAAATCCTTAATAGTTTAGGGTGTCGGGCCTTTTTAATTCAATGTGCGATCAACCCCACAACCTTAATTTTTGCTCGTATACTAGTAGTGAGCTACTGCAAGTCTCATTAGAAACTTTTGACCCGAATTGAACCGAAGACCTTTCGACGTCCAGCTAGAGATTCTATAAATGAATTTCAAAATAGCTTCCTTAAATTACTTCGTCATTTGCAACAGAATTAAAAAAAAAACAATCGAAGTTTCATTTTTTAATATTTTATCGATATTAATATAAAAAGCATTACATTTTTATAAACACAAACAAGTTGCTAGTATCCGATATTGAATGGAAAGTCATTATGTGACAAATATTATTCCAATCCGAACATACATACAATATATTTTTTATTGATTGACAACTACAGTTGATAATGTAATTGTTATGTAAAAAAGTAACATTTCATACTTTTCGATTTTATGTTAAAATATTTTTTGTTATTACACAATTAATTAAGTTTTTATTACGTAACACAAATGTTACAAAAGTTTAATATAATAATATAGTTGTTATTAATAACTAATAATAACCTAACTTAATTCTACAGGACAGATAATAGGAAGCATTCGCATACTCTAGCGAAGTTAGAAATTTATTATTGCAGATATCACAGACTAGATTCTACATAAACAATCTAAATTATGGTTAAAAAAACTACCGGATACGTGAAAAGAGTCATCGTGTTTTTTTAAATTTAAACAAAAATATAACGGTTACGATTAAGGTTTTTAACGGTATCAATACTGGCATGTTTTATGGCTGCGGTCCAAATTTGAATTTGGAATTTCGATCGATTACAATTTTAGTATCAAAGTAAACGTAAAAAGATGCCTCAATTCTTGTCTCTGGTAGTGTACTATTTTCAAATTATTATTAATACACTCTTAAATTCGTGATATTTGGATCGTTTATAGCTCACGTAACAAAATAATGGTTTCAATACATCCCGCACTAGGAGCATGCGTCAGAGTGCATGCAATTTTTTTCCTTTAGTAGAAAAACATCGTAAGAAAACTTGCTTATATGGAAGTTCTCCGTATTTCAGAACTAACTTTGCCCACCCAAATCTGTTGTGTGGCGAACTAAAGTCCAATAGTGAGATTGTTATTATTATTATTATATTTATATAATTGACAATTAAGAACAATTAAACATAACTATTGTTTTGAGAAAAATGTTTTTGTCTGGAGAATGCTTTAAACTGTTCGATTCATACCATAGTTAAGTAGGTAGTAGATCTTCTTACTACGTGTTTATTCAAATTGAATTTAACAAAAGGCAAATACATACGGTATAGCGAATTCGTTCGCCTCTATACACTTTCTATTTCTTCTAACATTCAAAGAAAAATCTTATCAGAAATACTGTGTAAAGTTTTTTACTTTAAAATTTTACACATATTTGCACAATTCTAAAATGGTGACTGACAATGATGCGGAAATTTATTGTTTGAAAGTTGTTAATTATTAATTTTTAATAGCATAGTAGACTAAGACCTCTGTTAGATTCATTCGAATATATAATAATAAAGTAAATATCCAAAACCCATGATAATGCATAATCCCTTTGGAATATTTCGTTTTTCACTTCACCGCAAAATTGATAAATTGGAAAAATTTATAGTTTAATTTAGCCTCTAATTACACACAATAATTTTGACTCAAACACATGATCCAAATTATTTAAAAAATCCAAAAAAATATACTAAACACGAAAACATTCCATTTAAAAATGACAATATTATACCTAAAACCTCTAATAGCTATGCCTAAAGGCAAATTGCCTTAGCAATATTATATTAAATATTCAATAAATGCTCTAATAATTTAGATGATGCCTTGAAACAACAAATTCAACATATTTATTCTACAACAGCATTCAACTAGTTTTCTTTGTCGCTTGACGCGTCTGCGTGTTTTCTGAGAGTCCAGTAATCTGAAAAAAAAAGAAAATATGTTTAGTTTACTATCGACTACTTTTAACAAACCTTAGTACTTAATCAGCCTTGTTTAAGTGGTTCTAATTTGGATAGATTAATAATCTGACATCGTTTAAAAATTTAATAACATAACTGGAATAGTGTGGTGTTACCGAATTTAATTTCGGTTACTTTAGTGTTAATTGAGTAACCTATTAAAATTAACAAAATTCATATTAGTACCATTATGTATTATTCATATCATACACACATTACCAGAATATTATCTGTGAAAAGATTCAAAATTTAAATACAAATAATAATATACTTCGCAAAAATACAGACTTGCGCTACTAGGTTACCTAGTTTCGTTATAAATTGCGAACTATGTAATGTACACAGATAATATATGTATGTTATTTACACAGATGTCTTCAGAGTTAATAAAGACAAATGTTACCTATCTAAAATAAAGACGTTTCAAAACAGAGATACATTGACGGAAATAAAAATAAAGGAAGCATTCAAGGAACCGAGCGTGGGAGGGTCGACAGATCAGATAATAAATATTTTTTTGCTTATCGTTGAAAGAATGATTGCGAAGGATTGAAGTGTTAGTTATTACACTGCAGTCGACCTATCAATCACATTAGGAGAATTGTATATTTTAAAACACGAATTATAAGTTTCTGTGTACTATAGAATATGAAGTAAGTAAACGTATTAAAAATTATTATTGTAATTAACGTAATATATATAAATTACGTGTCCTAGTGTTTTTTCGCGATGGACTCCTAAATTACTTAACCGATTTTAATCAAATTTTGCACACCGTGCACAGTTTGAACTTACTTGAAAGATAGGATAGCTAACATCTCAATTTATAGTCGCAATATTATTTTTTTGCAAATTATTTGTTTAATATCTTACAAAGGTTCCATAAGATTCTAACAGATGGCGGGTCTAGGTAATTAGTCGGCTAAATTGAGTATGTAAAGTTATAAGGATAGTTAAGATTTAAAGACATGGACAAATAAATAGCATTGTACTTCAAACCATGTAAATTACATTGATTGTTCTTCATATTTGAATCTCGATTTTGTAGCTTTCACTTTTATACTACAAGAAGAATTTATTTTCCTTAAATGTGTTTTATGAAATGTATGAATCGTTACAATTCTAAATCAATTTTATCTCCCAAAAATAAGGATAATTTTTCCGCGAACTTTTAAAATCACTACAATTCAGATTTCTCTATAATACGTTTTTAAATAACTTGTTTTGCAAAAACCAGAAACAACACCTAGCTATTTAAGCTACGCATTGAAATGATTTAGAAAATAAGATTCTAAATTTGAATTGAGAAAAAAAAATGACAAACTTGAATAACATTCGCATAAAATGAACCTAAGTGTTCATAAAAGTCTGCTTAATATTATAATATTTAAATGTTGTAACAATTTATGTGGGTTGAAAAAAATAAGGTGTCATTTTGGGAAGCTTGACGCACATTCATAATCTGAAACTTGAGATAAAAAATAAATTAGCCGCGTATAATTGGCGATATTTAAAAACCTTTGTTTTCAGTTTAAAGTAGAATAGTAGTAGAATCAGTTAAGACAGATAGATGTATAATCGTAGTATATAAGTAGATTAGTTCAGTTTTTTAATATGAAGTTTATTTATACTTTGTTTACAGCGCCACCTATTATATTGAATAATAAACAGGGCGTTCAGTAGCAAAGATTAGGAATTTGCTCAACGATTATTACTTACATATACAATACACGAAAATATGAAAAAGATTACAAACAGGTTTAAGTTAGAATTTTATGTTTATACTATTTTTAATTTCTGAAGTTGAATCTTAAGTTATTGGGCGAGAAACAAAATTTTTATTTTTAAGTAACATTGACAATTATTGTCATTTTGAGATATTTAAATCCGATTTAAAAGAAGGTCTAATGAAATGAGGAACTTAATACAAGTACTTATGCCGAAAAAAAAAATACAAAACCCCTTGAATTAATTTGTGTTGCACCCTTTATTTGTCGAAATATAATCTATAGAAATACGCCATAAACCAATCACGGTTATAGACATGTAACCCTATTACATACAGACACAGCGGTCTTTTAGTAATAAAGTCCCGTATTAACTAGTCTATTTAAGTCTAATAAAACTTGAAGTGTTATCATAAAGCTAACCTTCAGATAACAATGATATCATTTTGCAACCATACGAAGCGGCTACACCTTAAAGAAAGCGCGCGCGCCCCGTCGCGGCGCCGGATGGAATTACAAAGCTTTGCTGTCTCTAATTCTTTATTCTTACTCAACTCATAATTATGCCAATATAAACTATAATAGTACACAATAAGGGTTACATAATTATAATTTGATGTGAGCGTAGTTATCAAACACAATAGCATATCATATCACATAGGTGTTGAGGTAATTCAATCAGTAGTAATGCATACCTTAATTGAATAATAAATAATGTTATACTCAGCCCTACAGTACACTCCACTGTCGTGGTTTCCATGGGTGAGAGGAATTACCTATCAAAAAATTTAAGGTACGCGTGAAAGCACAGCTCGTAATTAAAGGATACTATAATATAGAAGAATACTTAAACGATAAG
>DWJN01004362.1:0-12491 GCA_018248895.1 Carystus phorcus
CTCAAGAAATTTTTGCCACTAGCGGTCACCCATCCAGGTACTGACCGCGCCCGCAGTTGCTTAACTCTGTCGATCGCTTAGGATCGACGCTAGCCGCCGGGCTATGAGCGCTTCCCTCGCTGTCTTTATAACCCAGGTGAAACCCGACAGTACTCATGCGTAGTATTGTTTTACCTTTCCAACTAGCACAAACTTCTATAGAAAAAACCATAAAATTATTGTTTCGATTGTTGGGGCGTCAATTATGTCCTTATGTCAATGTATCTAGTTAACCAATTAGGTAATACATAGTAATGAGTGGGTCTTTTAGTTTGTTGTTACACTTATGCATTGAATACATAATATATTTACTTTAGCTAGCTAGGTTGAATAGAAGACAAAAAAAAATTGTTTCTACATGTTTGAGGTCAGAATTTAATTTGGAAATCCTGAACAACCCAGTTATCCGATTCTATTGGGTATGCCATTCCACAGCATTAATTAATTAACAGTGAAAATCAAAACCTGCCGTTTATAGAGCCTTACACAGCAAATATAAGTCTAGGGTAGCTACGATTATAATCATATTCAAACGTACCGGAATCTGACAGTGAATAAAACTGATTCATTTGAAGGTATAACAGCTGCGACCGGATCTATTAAGAAAATATTGTCCGCGTCTGAAAATTTCACACGTTAACCGTATAACAATCACGTGGTATTCAACTCAAATCAAAAATATACTGACTACTTATTTGTTACTTTAATAATAAACATTTGACCGTATTGAGGCGGCCAAGAAGAATACTAACCCCAATCCCATACCAGCAGACTAGGATGTCGTAGAAGCGACAGAAACCAGCCCGTTTCTTATCTTATATTATACTAGATGTACCAGCAAACGTTGTTATGCCATATAAATCATTATTTAAGAACTATGTTTATAACCATAATAATGGTTATAGTGTGTTAGCCTTAAAAGATAGACATAATATGCTATCGCGGACTTTTATTTACATCTTTTAGAGGGGAACAATGTTGTAATACAGCCTGCCTTAGAGCCTTATAGCCTGTCTGGTTACTAGGTATAGCCTGTCTGGTTAGCTACAATCCTCGTGCTTGAATTAACGCCAAATGAATGTTTAACTTCCTTCTCTTTTCCTCCTTGTTCAGCATCTGTAATACTTTTGCTGTTGATGGTGTCCATGGGTAGTGATGACCTCTTACCATGACTCGTCTGTTCGTTGGTGAGATAGTTACATCAAAAATGACATGCAAATTGTTAATTTTCGCTTAGTCTCAGTCAGTTAGCCTCACTTTATGAAATCTGCTGCGGTAATATACGACTATAGATATATATTTATTCTATTAAACAATATAAACCTGGCAACCAGCTTATATATCCCTCTTCTAACTCATGATTAGTGACACAAAGAGTCTGAGATATATTGAGAGTGACATCAGACACACTTCCGACGCCAAAGTCCAAGTATCGTTCGAACACCGACGCTGGTGGTATGTATGAAAATCTGTTCAGGCTATTCTCCATCAGATGGGCATAACGGCTTTTGCGCTTCCAATTCTTCTCAAACACATGATTCTGAACACTGAACATAGGATTTCCTGGTAGGACCACCGTTGCTATAACGTTTAGGAACAATGGCTCCTAAAATGTTTACATTTATTAAGCAAACAATTAAAACATCATATTATCATTATATAATTCGCTTAGTTGCATCTACTTTTACTTTCTCGACTTTTCTTTTTTTAAGTCTTAAGTGTTTGATCTTGTATATTTTACTTTATGATATCACTAAATAAATACTGTACACTTCCCTACATAAAGTTAAAGATGTCTTATTTTACCTGATTCAAAACAAGACACACCAATTCTCCTGTATAAATACCGAGCGCAGTGCCCGTAAAATGTATAGTAGCAGTGATTGTTTCAAATGCGCGGACGACACCGCAATTGCCTATGGAAATCTAAAATTTATCGTAAAGAAAGTATGAGCTAAACAAATTTCATATCTTGATGAATCGCTTCAACATTCAAACATTCAACATTTTATTAAACCCCTTCAAAACAAGAACCCACCTGGAAGTACCCCTGACCAGACAACGGCGATAACCATTGATATGTGACGTCAATACTAGAATTATTAACGATATTGATGGTTTCTTTCCTGTATTCCGATATATTTCGGCATATTCTAAACAACAGCTTCCGTTTATTTAAGAACACATTAGGTCCTGCGATTAAAATAGGTCCAACAATATCAAAAACATTTTTAATTGTTGTTTATTACGATCCTTATTTATAAATATTAATTTATTAACCAATATAAAAGTACCAAGCTGCATCATAACCAATAGAAACTTTATTCTATAAGGGTGACAAGTTAAAATCAATTAAAATTTAATGGAAAACAAAACTTGCTAATAAAGAATCTTAACATTTTTTCGAATGTATGTTACGTATGTGTATAAATGTATGCTAACGTTACCCAAAGCGAGGCCATGGAAGTTAATACTTTCAAAATAAAATAATAATTAAAAATAAATTAGTAATTGTAAAACAAAAGTAATTACCGAAGCACTTCCCAGTGGCTGTCAATCTGTAGGTATTTCCTGCTGTATCATCGACAATAAAATATTCTGTAAACGACTGGTGCGGTAAGTTTGGTTTGAATATTATCTTTACTTCGGCATTTTCGAGGGATTTTACGGGGGTTTCCGTAACGGATATTTTGAATACTTGATCTACACTGTTTAAGGTATACATCAAGGAAGCTCGATATGTCAGAAAGTTCTGAAATTGCCAATAAGTTATCTACACATACTACAATATTTATAACACTTTAAAGGTAGTTTGTTTTTTGCCTTTAATTAAAAATGTACAATTTCTTATTTTCGTCAGTATTAAATATAACAAGGATAATAAGTTCTGTTAGAAGGATGAGACAATATTCATATATATTTAATAATGAAGGTTTTTTTAACGAATTTAAAAATTTAACGAACTTACGTTTGATGTATTTTTTATATAAAAACATTTTTCTATTACATTATCAACTGGAACGCATCCAAAATCGATTATTTTATTTTCAGAAACGCTATCATCTGAAATCTTATGCATTTCAATATTTTAAATTACAGGGTTTCTTGTATAACGCAATTATTATTTTCGTTTTATTTCAAGTCAAGCTTCAAGCCTTCACGTCAAGTTCAGTGATATAATACCATAGATTGCAAAATTCACAGATCGCTACTATAATCCTATTAAAAAAAATACAAATATGGAATTGACTTGGCTCCATAGCATAAATACATACTGCTTATTCTGTTAAGTAACTAAAAATTCCTTTGAATTTTCATAAACGCCCATTTATTGTGCTGTATTTTAAAGAAGTTTAAAATAGTTCCAAAACTTCCAATTTTGGGCAGTTCATCACATCACATCCACAATAAACTTAATGGTTCTTATTTTATCCGCTTTAGTCTATAATATTATATCTTTTCATTTTATCTGTCAGGTTATTAGTTACTAAATTATCTATGACTGTCAGATCCAAAGGTAGTAGATGACAGATGATTGTCAAATTGAAGTTTGCTTGCTGTTTGGCTGTTTCTGCTGTTTTTATTCAATAATTCGTAAAATAATCGTGGTTGTGTTGTAGCGTATAGAATACGATAGGTTTGAATCTAAAATTTTAAACAGAAAATATAAGTTGCCGAATCTCAAATTCTCAATTTTATATAATTCACAACTTTAAAGATATAGAAATGAGGTTTTTACTCTCACGAGTAATAATTCGCACTTCCTGCTTGAGATGTTACCTTCGTGTAGATTTCTAAAATTGTTGCTGTAATAATTAGACAAGAGTATTATTTATATGATGGATTCGGGAACGGATTGGCTGTCAGAAATCTTACAGAATGTGCAACTTGAGCAGTTTTATTTACCAATAAGAGACCAGCTGCAGGTAAAATATTATAATAGTTTAATTAGTGTAACGATTTCTTTGTAATGAAAAAACATGTAAACATCACCTTGCTATTGTTGTACTAATCATTGTGGTTCTATTTGCTTCTGAATAAAAATAGACTATGTCACGTAAAATATAATATAATCTTATATTTATGTGTTGCGCTGCCGTTTAAGATCAGTTTACATTAATCGTGATACATTGCGCCCACAGTTTGAATACATAATTATATAGTAGAACAAATTGAAACACATGTTATAAAATATTTTAGATAACACGACTAGCACACTTTGACTATGTGCATGCTGAAGACTTGGAGAGAATAGGCATCAGTAAGCCTGGAGTGCGTAGGTTGTTTGATGCTGTAAGAAAAAAGAAGTTGCAGTTATGGAACAGAAAATTCTGGAATAAGCTCTTTGGGTCATCAAGTTCACTATCTCGGGAGAAGACTGATGTAGCTTTGCGACCGGCACAGACAGAAAGTCGGACCACATGTATAATACTGGAAAAGGATATTGTGTAAGAATATTTATTTTCCTTTTCTTTATTGTTATGTAGATGGTTAAAAGAGTAGTCAAACATCCTAAGTTAAGTAACTTAACTTAAATAATCACAGTTGCCAATGGGCTTGTGCAACAGCAGAGGAATTGCTTATCAAATTATAATGAAATAAATTAAAATATCTTTTTAAGTAACTAACAACTTGAGTTTTATCAGTGTATATACATAATGATCATTCATGAACCTTTTTGAAGATTCCACTCATATTGCAAATATACAAGTTATGCACTTGATTTTCTAACTAATTGTCTGGTATAAAATATAAAATACAATTCAATATTTAAAGTTAACATCTTTTATAATGCACATATTTCTCACCACAGGTTGCATAATGAACTAGGAAATGGATCATTTGGAGTGGTCAGAAGAGGAGAATGGAGGGTTTCAGATAGTCCTAATCAGATGGTGCCAGTAGCAGTAAAAGTTCTGAAGGCTGATGCATTCTCACAGCCTGGTGTTTATGATGACTTCAGAAGAGAAATGGAAGCTATGCACAGCCTCAAACATCCAAATCTAATCAAACTTCATGGTGTAGTGTTCCATCCACTGATGATGGTGTGTGAGCTTGCCAATATGGGAGCACTCCTCGACTACATTAGGGCTCAAAATGGGAAAGTGTCACTGAATTACATATCAA
The DNA here is from genome assembly GCA_018248895.1 of Carystus phorcus. Lineage (NCBI taxonomy): Eukaryota > Metazoa > Arthropoda > Insecta > Lepidoptera > Hesperiidae > Carystus > Carystus phorcus. The sequence goes on from DWJN01004362.1 coordinate 5,167, forward strand.
AGTGGTCAGGTCAAGTTGCAGCTGGCATGGCATATTTGGAGAAAAATCGGTTTCTGCATAGAGATTTAGCATGTCGGAATATTTTACTCTCTAGTCTCGAATTAGTAAGTAATCTATACCTATTATTTTTATTTTTGGGAAGTTAATGATTTTATCATAATACTATCTGGTTAGCCAGTTCCTGCAATATCTATCACACTATCCTGCAATATAAAAAAACATTTTCCATTGGATTAAATCTAAAGTCCAATTAAATACACACAAAAAAAATAATAAAAATCAATTCAACCATTATGGGGAAGTTCAGTAACATACACAGAAACAAAAGAATTACATATATCTGATTTCCTATAAGTGATTCATCAATAAAATTAAATGTTGTTGCAAAGCAGACTAATATTAATGTGATAAAATTAAATAATTTAACAATGACTGATTTATCTATTATACTATTGCACCATGTTAAGTAGAAAAGATCCATCAGCATTTTTGTAATTTTGAGTAAATCTACCTTTCTGAAAATCGGCAGTGTCATGAGACATAACATGTACATTTTTTTAAAGTAATATAATAGTGCATTTTCATTGGTAGCATTTCTATAATTCCTGAAAAACTTGATTAGTAGATTATGTATGTAACTCGATTTCATATAATATGTTGCCTGGATCTTTTCTGCTTAACAGGGTCCTATTGATCATGTTATTTGTGTCTGCAACATTTTATTGAACTGTCCATATTTGTTAACAGGTAAAGATAGGTGACTTTGGGTTAATGCGAGCGTTGCCCGACGCAGACGATTGTTATGTGATGAGCGAACGTCGTCGCGTGCCGTTCCCGTGGTGCGCGCCGGAGTCCCTTCGTACCAGACAGTTCTCACACGCCTCCGACGTCTGGATGTTTGCTGTCGCCTTGTGGGAAATGTATACCTTCGGTGAAGAACCTTGGATAGGTAAGTTAGTCTTTCTGATTTGATCTCTGATTATTTTAATACAACTTTAGTACTGAATTTATATCTAACGAGCTTTGCCCGCGGCTTCGCTCTCGTTAAGAAACTTTCATCGCCAATTTTATCGCCTTGAGGGTAGAATTGATCAAAATCCTTTCTTAGCGGATGCCTACGTTATAATATCTACCTGCCTGCCAAATTTCAGCCCGATCCGCCCAGTGGTTTGGGCTGTGCATTTATAGATCACTATGTCAGTCAGTCCGTCACCTTTGAGTTATATATATTTAGATAGTCATGACTACAGTATTGGTTTTATACTTGGACTCCATCTGTCTTTAGGCTTCTATTAGGCTAATCTCATTGTTGCATCCTACTGATCCAAAGTCAAGTAGAGTATATCCACCTGAGGTGTATGCACTGTGCTAAGGCTTTCTTGTTTAAAAGCAACATTTTCTAATAACAGTCGTTAAATATTTTTGATATGGTGTTTCTTATTGTCTGGGATCGCATTGGAGAAGCTGCAACTTTCTATTCTTTTGGCGGATGTTATTATAAAAAGAAAGCTTTTCTGTAAGTAAGAAAAAAGGCTAAGAAATTCGGATGCGTTTGATAACTTATTGTTAGTAGCAATGTTTCTTGAAGTCTTGTGTTGTAGAAAATACAGTAGGTCTTAAATTCAAGCCAGATTTAAAGGAACCCTGTTATATCAGGTCTGAATGGGTCGGAGATCCTTCGTCTGATAATGCGCGAGGGCCAGCGGCTGGCGGCGCCTCCAGCGTGCCCGCCCGACGTCTACATGCTCATGATGCAGTGCTGGGACATCAGTCCCAAGGAGCGGCCAACGTTCGCCGGTATACAGCGGTATTTGGATACCAACAAGTTCGACACCGCCGTCGCTGGCTTGAGGTGAGATACAAGAACATTACAATAATAATAATATGTTAAACTTTTTTAAACAAATGCACTTGTGAGTACAGAGAAAAAAAAACATATGTAATTGAAGACTATATTGTATCAAATGATATACTGGCTTGCTGAAATGATTATTTTTTTGTATCCATAAACAATTTTTTTTTGTTATAATCCAAAGCTATATTGTACCGCAATGAATTATGTACTGGCTTGCTGAAATGATTATTTTTTTGTATCTATAAACAAATTATTTTTTTTGTAATAAAAGTCACATTGCATTGATTGTGTAACTTCGATTAGCCTATGCCTGACTTCGCTATATAGTTTTTAATATTCATTTATGTAAGAGTGAAGATATTGTTCACCGCATACAGATTTATATTTTCTTTGTATTACCAATAATAATTATTACCATTGAAACAATGAGTTATTATAAATCAATGACTGAAGTCTCATTTTAATCGAAGTGGTTATTGTATGTATTTTCCATAGTTACAAGAAGCAAGGCCAGTTGACGATAGAGGCTGGTGACACCATCGTGTTCATAGACAAGCGGCCGGAGCTGCACTGGTGGAAGGGACAGAACCAACGCACCCTGGAGGTCGGCTTGTTTCCAAGGTATACATAACGTTGTACATAATACTTCATAAAATATAGCAGTACTTATAACTTTGAATGAATCATTGGATATATGTAGATCGCAGTTTCCTAAATTTATACGACCTCTATAGTAAGTTGACAACATTCAAACAAATAATAATTTATTCGTAGGATAGCATTTAAATAAATAAACAAAGTTGTTGGATTTATTATAGTCTAAAGGGTGACGTAAATGCAAACGGACCATTTGATGGCAATAGAATATTCGCTAATACAACGTCGGCCCTAAAGTAGAACTCTTTTTACACTATTTTGGAAAATAAATACCGAATTGATTATTAAATCATTAACATTATTACTGGTATTATTACATTTCCGTAACGCCTGTCTGATAACTCCCACTTTCTTGAGTCAGCCACCAAATGATTTGTTGTGTTCTGTCTGGGGATATAATACATTGCCCTTAGTATAGTAATTATAATACTGTATTTCATTTCAGCACACTGGTAATCGTGTCGAAGACCAAGAACGTTCAGTCGACAAAGAAATCCCAAACGCTATCGGCAGCTCAAAGAGGTGAGCGCAGTTTTGTATTACAATAATAATTTTATTAATAATTTTAGTAATTAGCCGACAGATAAGCAGTCGAGCCATCTGATGATAAGTGGTCACTGTCACCCATTGATATCAAAAACACCAAATATAATAGATGTGTTCCGAAAAATAAGATAAGAAAGAAGGTCGGTTTTGGTTGACAAGCCCTCAGTCGAAACACGACGAATTGCTTTGAGGCTGACTCAAGCAAAAGGTAGCTACACAAATGGGGTTCATGAAAAGATAATAGTTTAAGATAATATAATTATGAAGCGCTCGTATCCCAGCGGCTAGCATCGATTCTCTGCGATCGTAAGAGATAAGCAACTGCTAACGCAGTCGGTACCTGGATGGGTGAACGCTAGGGTAAATATTTCCGTGCTTCGGAGGGCACGTAAAACCATCCCGGATGTTATGGTAAATATCAGTTTTCAAGCCGTGTAGGAAGAGTTCGGGCGGCTTAAAAATTCCGACACTTGGGATGGCCACTAACCCCTCCACTAAACCGCACTGGAGCAGCGTGGTGGAGTATGCTCAAGATTTCCTCAGTAACGAGGAATGTCCCCTGCTCAGTAATGGGCCATTAATGAATTTAAGGCAATATCATAATACCAGCCATAATATTATAGACTTCGTAAAATATGTAATAAATAAAATTGTAGTCAAATGAATTATTAAAATTGCATGCATTCAAATATTTACTATACAGTTGTGATCACTGTCTTTATGGCATGAATTGTGTAAATATTACAATATATTCATAATACGTTCGCGCATACTTTACTATTCACCACACACTTGTACACATGATTCAATACTTACGAAGGACTTTTATGGAGTCTCACCATAGTAACGATAATGGAGGATGTTCTACATACGTCAAACATTTATTACTTTTGTTTTCGTTAATGAAAGTAATATTGATGTGTGTTTGTCATTGTCAGTGCGTTGTATTCTCATGCACATCTAACATTTAACAGTATAACTATGAGAACTAATGTTTAATTACATTTTTAGTAATTAGACAAGTCAATTAGAATTATTTATGTGAGATTGCAAGCTTAAAATTAATTGTATATTTGAACACAAATTAATCTGAATTTTACTATTTTCTACAAGCGCACCAAGTTTTTATACATTGATTAATTATTAAAAAAAACACAAAAAACAAATCGAACTATTCCTTATCGGTTTAAGTTTTTACTGACCGTAAGAAAGTTTCGTAAAACCAATGTTTTAGTACCGAGCTCTTTAAAATTTTCAGACCAGATTTGAAATTGTCATATATTTCTTTTTATTTTTTATCGAGTGAGATAAAGCAAAAGCTAAATGTTCACTCTTGCTTGCTATATGCAGTGAAATCTCCAAATCGGTTGAGCTGTCTCTCAATTTGGTAGGAACATATGACACGGTGAACATAATTTCTAAATAGGTATATTATATACTTCCGTTTTGCTTTTTTATATAAACTCAAAATAGCTTTCCTCAAATATATTCTAGGTAGATCCTTATCAGTTACTTTTATTAAAAGTGGAGATTGATATAATTAGATAATGCTTTATATATTTTATACTAGTAGACCCGGCGAACTTCGTAGCACCTTGGAGGATTTGTCCCGCATTTATAAAATTTCTTATAAATGCTAGCGTCTATTGGTCGTAGTTTGAATTAAAAAAAAACCCTAAACGTTAAATGAAGCGAAGCGTTAAGTGAAGCCCATCACAATATAACTCCGAAACTGCATTCAAATCGGATAATCCATTTTTGAGATTAGTGTGCACAAACAAACAGACGAAATGAAAAAACATTGTTTTCCGTTCTCTTGCATATATAAAGACCCCCAATTATGAATTCTTAAATATATTGGCCATGTACAGACAGCTGCGGTCATTTACAGTTTTATTGTATGTATAGATTCGAGTTTTGCTATTTCTCAGATCGTTTTTATAACTACGAGATAAAGTGCGATTTGTTTTCTAAATAACGTAACTAGTTTACTACCTAAAAAATAATAAGTGTCCAATAAAGTATCTCACGGAATAATCCTAAATAGTTATAAATCTGAATGTATTGCGACGTTATCTCCCGTACGTGTACTATTTAGCATTAAAATCGCTAATCTACGGCCAGTGGTTAGCATTCTCATGTTACATGTGACTAAGCCTAGTAATATATACATATTTTATATATTAACATTGTACATGTAGTAAATAGATCGGTGAGATGTATAATACGTTGTGGCTAACCAGTATTAAAGATATTATTGACTTAGATACGCATGTTACTCATTTAAAGCACCGTGTATATTGTTTTTATGGTAATTTAAATAATGCATAATGCATGTGTAATTGATAAATTCGGTGAAACATAACATTAAATTGAAATGAGTCAAAAGGAATATTTAATGAGTAATTAAATAAACAATTTGACTGTGGCTAAATACTTTTATACGTAATGTATGTTGAAGGCAGTATGAATTTGTCGCCAACATTACATATATTATGATTACCATAACTTGATTAACTAAATCTAGCCTAAACTAACGTTTCTTAATCTTTCGTAAATCAAACTGAAGTTAAAACTGACCGTGGGTTTTACGTTTTGCCGCTTGTGTATCTAAATGCACATTACATTATTTCTAATGTCCAATTAGTTATTAATATCAGTTCGATTATACTATGAAATAACTGAGTTATTTGTACTGTAAAAAATGTCTGAATAACTGAATAATTTCTTTTTAATTTCATGCATTACAATACTGTCATATTATTTTTTCGATTGCCAAAAATATATTATTATTAAACCTATTAACAGTAATTTATTAATTTGGTCTATCACTTAAGATGAACATCATCGAGTTACATGCGCTTCGTATGAGCCACATTATGCGGTAATTTGCAACAAGGTAATAATACCTTTTGTATGAGTCATTTAACCATGCTTATAACATAATCTATATCACGGCTGTTATTCGAAGTGTAAATAATGTTACGCATATAGGTGTGATATGTATTGGCAAACATTGTTATCAATAACCTTCCTAAAAATATCTGTTGAATGATGTGTGAGGCAAATATACTTTTTTAAATATCATGAAGTTGCTCATAGCGCGGTGTTGATAAAAAACATATCGATACTATTTGTTATCGATAATAAGCTTTGTTATCAGGCGTCGATCATTGGATAGATCGTAGAGGCAAGGTTGTTAATATGTTTTGTTCACACCACAATACTTTGACATAATATTAAAACAAAAACGTGACAATTTCTTGGGACGAAATTTCGGATCGCCGTTCAAAGGGTTCGTTCGATTCCTAGCGAGACAGAAGTTTAAATAATAAATTTTAATTTGCCTTCTGGTTTGGGTGTATATGGTTTTATTAAAATTACCGCCTCGCTGGGAATCGAATCCAGGACCCTTCGGACGGCTGTCCGGCGTGGTGACCATTACGCCACATCGGTCGTCAAAATCTTAACATATATAAATGACATGTCACTGTGTTTGTCCGCGATGGACTCCTGAACTACTTAGCTGATTTTAATCAAATTTTACACACCGTGTCCAGTTTGATCCAACGTGAAAGATATCTAAGCTTACACCTCAATTTATAGTCGCAATATTATATTATTGCAAATTATTTGTTTGATATCTTACAAAGAGTTAGTTTTATAAGAATCTAAAAGATGGCGGTGTACGGTAATTAGTCTGCTAAATTTAATAGGTATGTAAACCTTAGTCACAGCAACGCGTGGCCGGGTCTGCTTTTGTTTGTTTTCGAAGGGGAAACCTTCAAAAGGTACCCGGTGCCGTGGGAGCGACACAGGGTTATGTGGGATCTTTTCCGCACTAGAATCCAAACTCAAAGTCGCCCGCAACCCCGAAAGCCCCCTTTTAGTCGCCTACGACAGGGGATGCCTTAGCTCGTATTCTATTCCCGAGCTACAGGTAATTAAACGATATGTTCCAGTAGGTGAGATAAGTCAGTCGGCGAGCGTGCAGGACGACTCGGCAGTGGTGTTGCGCAAGCGGCGCACGATCGAGTCGACGCAGCCGAGCTCGACGCGCGCGGGCAACGGCGCCAGCAAACACTTCAACTACAACAAGCTGATCAACGACCGCACGGCCCAGACCAGGGACAAGACGCGGGCCGCCAGGGAACACTACTCCAAGACCTTCGACCACGGTCAGGGTACGTTGACAGATTAACGGCCGGTTTCTGAAAGGCTGATCAACGAAAAAATTAAGAAATTCACTGTCAAATCTATTGTCAAA
>DWJN01004363.1:0-12490 GCA_018248895.1 Carystus phorcus
ATTAGTGAGCTCTTACCATGGGGTGGTTGATCTGCCCTTGTGTCAGTTACACTGGTGCGTTGCTGTCCCTGAACGAAAATGGAAGAAAAAAAATAGATTTACCCCCGGTTTCTGAAAGGCTTATCAAAATCTCGTTGAGCTAACACATATATCAATAGATAACTCGGTCAAATTAATTCGAGTTTCTGAAACGTTGGTTAGTGAATCATAATTCAAAGAACAAAATCGCATTTGGCATGCGTCTCGGAAGTAAATTTGTTAGCTTTGCTTAACTGATTAATTGTTCAAATCAAATGAAATAATCATGCTTTCAACAACCCTGTTGACGTTTGGCAAGAGATTTGACAGTTTATTACTTAAATTTTCGTTGATCAGCCTTTCCGAAACTGGCGGTTAGTTTCCATCCAGAACGCAATGAATAGTTTCGCGGCTAACTAAAGCAAAACTGTATGAGCATGGCAATGTACAATATAGCTTCAAAAAAATTTGAAATAGAAAGTTTTTTCATTTAGGTATATGTTTTCTCAGTTCCAGCTGATAAAGGTGTTCTCATATCTGACCAATGTGTGCAATTTGTTTACAGGATAGCGGGAGTAACACCCGCCCCGGTGTTCCCGTACCATAAAGCCACGCAGGGCATTAAAAATATGATCACATTAAAGAGGTTCGTTATTAAACTATTGCAATCTGGCACGCTTATCGAAACTACTTCAACAAAATCACTTATTTCTATTTATCACTGTTGCATCTTATATTTGAAGACAGGCTCTGAGTTCTCACTGAGACGAGAATTACGAGACTAAATGAAAAGCACTTCGAAGAATTTTTGACAGATGTATTGTTAAGTAAATCATAAACGCTATCACCGTATATAAATCATTCAACTTATTTTAAGAAACATTTGATCATAATTTCTATAACACAACAAGTAAAAAAAATAATAATAGCCCATTATCCAAATTTCTTGTGTCTGTATTGATTAGTTTGGGGCTCTGCGATGATAAATTAGTCAGTCAAGGTCATTTTCATACATATTATGATCATTTTTTAACGTACCCTTTATCATAAAAATGGCAAAGTGGTTCCCAAAATCAAATGAACAATAGGACGTCGGAAATTGGTACAAATTTGATGTAATCGTGACTTTTATTCAAGCATTAAATGAAGCCACATTTTTCTGAATGTAATTTTTTAAGTTTTTGCTTAAAGGTTCACTTAGAAAACATGTAAAGACGATTTTGAGCCCAGAATACAATTACTTACATATTATTATAACTCATAGTTGTATTATTGCGGGCATCGAGTTTGTTTATTATTTATTTTGGGGACCAAGGCTTATGGTACTCTCCTCACACTGTTAAAAACATGTAATACTTTTAGGTACAAAAATTACTCACGATATTTTCTTTCATTTAAGTATGAGGCAATTCATTTCTAACTTTATGGCGTAATGATCACTTGGCTCACCGTTCAGAGTGAGGTAGAAATATGAATGATGAGCTTAAGTTTCTATTATCTGTCTGGATGTGTATGCTTGTCTTTATGTGTTGTTCATAGCAATCATGACTTAGGGAATTCTAGTTTGAGGCTATGAGTGTGTAGCGTTGTGTTTAAAGAACATGTTAATATTCAAAGAAAGGATTATAGAGAATGACTCTTATTGCCTACTGGTATAATTAATAGAATAATAATTATAATTACAACGTCCAAGATTAAATTGGCTTTGTCATTTATAATCATCAAAATAAAGTAAGTCTTAAAAATTGTTATCTATATCAAAGAAAAATCACGTCATTTCTAATGCCAATTCTTTTATAACTTACCTTATAAACACCGTTACTAATATCATCTTATTATCTTTACCACCTGCAATCTGTTTCTTATTTTTTATATTAATCGTTATTTTTAAGCAACAAATCAGGCTTTGAAAGGTTTTTAAAATCTACTTTTAATATTTGCCTTTATATCACCCTCTTTCAGGCTAAGTAGGAGAATTTAATGTACCGAGCGTGTATATTAGAGCGTAAATTTAATACGCACATTTTAAAAAACATTTTCACTATTTAAACTTTTGCAATCTCTTCACTTACAGTAAAAGCACCTTTTATAAATTCAATTTTATTTTTGTAAATAAATTTTTGTTTATTGTAAATAAAATGCCAAGAGTATTATGAGGTAATTTAATAGACTCTCTTTAGTATGAGTACCAAATTATTGGTATTTGTACCACATTTAGGCACAAATATTCTTGTTTATATGATCGCTGATAAATGGTGCCAGCGTTTTCGATGTTTATTTGCTTAAAAGGAATAAATTATTCTTGTAAAGATCTCTTTGAGCTGGTTACAAACAGCTATGGTTAGTAGACATTCTATGGTGATTTCCAAATAAAGGTAAGTGTTAATCTAGCAAATAAACCGGTGACTTAATAATTCAGATATGTATCCTATTACAGTTTATTAGCCTTTAGAAAATACTTAAAAGCTATTTGTAGTATATTTTAGGTCGTGAAATGATAGTGTAATGATTGGTTTGAAATGGTGTAACGGCTTCAACAAATACCTACGGTGTTTAGATTTTGAACAAGTAGGGGCAAGAAACTCTGGGTTTTTATGTTCTTGGGTTGGTTGCTTTGTTTTTTATGTCTGATGTGTTTTTGTCGTTGTGAGTTGTCCATGGCACCCACGACACAGAGAATTCTAGCGTGGAACTGTGAGTGTGTAGCATTATTTGTTTATTTAATTCACAGTATAGCAGTTAACCTCATTGTAACGTATTTTTGTTAAAACCTTCACTTGTTACAATATTTTAACTGAATCTACATACTATAGCCTTATTTTCTGTTTCCTCGTAAATAAATTAGATTTTTATCGACACCATAACAGAATCGCAACATTGTTTAGCTTCACATGTGGTCTTGTCGTCTATAAATACCCCGGTGTCCTCACGCTTGTTAATAGGTGTACGTCGGTGGATTTAATTAGAGATTAATGCCAAGTACACTATTTTTATCCGAGCTCTTTGTTTACAACTAATAACAATAACAATGAATGGTTTGTTTACTCTCACTTAATGAAATTATGTGTTACTAATGCTGGGTAAAAAAGTTACATTTAAATATGGGTTCAGGAAGTGTTATATGGACATAGGTGAAGGTTAAATTTTTATTTATTTTTTGTTTAATATTTCATGTACACAAAAACACACAGGTAAGAAACATAATACAATAAATGTTGTACTTATTACTGCTTATTTCTTAAGCTTAAGTTTTTGTGGTATTGAGAGAGTCGTGATCGAATTTGAAATATAATGATTCTTTTATATAACTAAACAACAACAACGAGCTACATAATAAGTGGACACCGTCGCCGATGGACATTAAGCAAAAGATAACACTGATACGTTGGCAGCCAGTAGAGAATAACAGAAAATCTACATTGGTTTACGCAAATTTAAAATGAATAAATGGGTTATTATGTATTGTTTGGCTAACGTGGTGTCTAGTACTTATTACAAACGAAAGATTTCAAATCTGATTAATCTAGTTTTTTTATTCAGCATAAGTTAACGCTTCACCCCACGTGATGGTATATTCAAATCAATAAAACTCAAAACATGCAATATATTTAAATTATACTAATAATATAAAGCTGAAGAGTTTGTTTGTTTGATTGATTGATTGTTTGAACATGCTAATCTCAGGAACTACTGAACCGATTTAAAGAATTCTTTTAATGTAAGATAGTCCATTTATAGAGGAAGGCTATAGGCTATATAACATCACGCTAAGATAGGCGAGGAGCTCCAATAAAAAATATTGCCAAAACGGCAAAATATTGAGCTTTCCTTGCGTGCGCTGAGTAACGGTGAAAGTTACTCAAAAATCATGTACTACAATATTGTTCCCCTCTAAAAGTTCTGAATAAAACAGATAGCTATGTCTATTTATTAAGGTTAACCAACTATAACTATTTTTATGTTTATGAAAATAGTTCTAAAATAATTGAAGATCAAACGAACTTCAAGTGAAGTTCGATCTTAATTATGTGAATAGCTTCATTCGAAGCGATTTAACATAGTGTAGACAGCGCCATCTAGTACTACTACCTTGCACGTTATTTTAAAGACAAGTTTTTTGTGTGGCAACACTGTCCTGCCGCCATCTTGTCCGTCTTGTCATCCCCACTCTAGATACCCAACGTCAGGGGCGATGTCTTGCGATCTTACTCATTTTGTTTAAATTAATAATACAATTTCTTCATTTCAGGGTTGGGTATATTACATCACTGAGTAAAAATAAGGGAGGGTGTTTATAAATCGCTTCGAATGAAGCTATTCACATAATTAAGATCGAACTTCACTTGAAGTTCGTTTGATCTTCAATTATGTTTCATAGCTTCATTCGAAGCGATTTAACATAGTGTAGATGTTCAGAGGTAAAAGTATATAGTAATTATTGGATATATAAGTGTATTTATGAATAAATACTACTGTGATGAGTACGATACTTATCGATATATATATATATTATAATGTAAAGAATCTGTTATCTGTGTTATGTGCTATAAATCAATGCAATGTTTATTATTATTAATATTAATATATTTATTACCCTGATGATAAAACGGAATGAGCAAATTGATTACAATAACTTACAATTTCTTTATCATAAAATTTGGCAAAAGTGCATAAAGAATTACTCCAACCTGCGGTTTTTCTGATCATGTCTATACTGACACCTGACCGGCTTGCAGTGGAGGTGGCAGTGAACTGCAGACAGATGTATCTACTCCATTTTGTAAAGTTTCTTGAATCCAGTGACTCAATCTTTGTGTTGATAATTTAGCGTCTGTAACTTATAAAAAGAAAATTATTGTTATCAGATCATAAACTTCTTGTTACATTAATATATGTATCTGTACATCTTGCTGGGCATATTTCTGAGCGTTGATTTTAATATGGAAGTCTTAATACAGGTTGGTACGAATAAACTCTGGAAGTTTTTATTAAAGCTAGAAGGTAGTATGATAATTATTTCTTTTTTTTTTTTTTTTTATGATTAATATACATACATTGGTTAATTTTATCAAAGAAAACGTTTGCATACAAAGCGCAGTTACCAGTGCTAACAAAGTCAGAATTTTCTCAGAGAGAGTTCCCAGACAAACTTTCATTAGATCATTATTATGCCAAATAATTAAGAAGTAACTTAGGTTCCAGGTTAAATTATATTTTGGTTTGGTGGACTGAAGTCTGAAGTTCCTTCTTGAATCTTCCGATTTTTTTTTTTTTTTTTGTTACAAAAGTTATTACCAAGTAATAAAAATAAAGCATATTAATGAGAATTTATGGTACCATATTTTGCATATAATTATGTATGTATGTCTGTTAAATAATTAACTACCATAACCATACAAACCATAACCATGAGAAAAATTCAACCAAGATTTCATACAGCTATCTACTGTTTATATGTTTTATCAGACAAAGAAACATAACATAACGTCTACAGATGTAGGCGATATACATATATGTATATATCTTCAAAAATGTCTGCATGATAATTTCGCGATAACTAAGGTGAGAGAATTGTGAAGCCTGTGCGTCAACCTGAAAAGGGATATAAGCAAATTAACATTTGGTTCAAAATATATAGAATCAGACTAACATCATTTGAAATAATGGTGAAAAGGGGCCGAGTTGGCCAATATGGAACTACTATGATACCTGCCAGCTTTATCATATCTTTTACAACATTTTTAAGACTAAGGCATAAAATAATATTATTCCTGCTTAATGTAAATACATCTACAGCAGATGTCCCTGGGTCTTGTTTCCAAGACATGTGACATTTTGCATCTTGTCAACTTGTAAATAAATATATTTCAGTGATACCAAACTGGTCTTTTATTTTATTAAATTAAATTAAAATTCAAAATAATTTATTCATATAGGTATTATTTCAATACAAATTATGCACGTCATTTTTTGATTCTACCACCATTTCGGAAACCAAGTTACTACTTTTACTGCCCATTCAGTATCCTCAAAATTTTTTTTTTTTTTTTTACGTGACAAAAAATCGACCTCGTTGTCCTTGGTATTGATGTAGAAAGCAAAAACAAAAAATAAATCATTTTTTACACCATTACCAGATTTATTTTGTGATGATCGAATTTAAATGATGGTATTAAATGGACCCCATTCCATTTATATCGATGCATATTTTAAATTTTACAGTCGCAAACGTTACTAGTAAAAACTTTTAACGCGAAAAAAGCTGCCTTCGGTTGTAATTCACAGATATATAAACATTTTTCTTCATATTTCCAACAGCCAAAGGATTTGTCATCATTAGAAATGCACCATAAGCCTTATAATGATGCATCTGAAAACATTTCTAAATGAAATTCATTAAATCAAAAAGGACACATACCGTTATCTTTGCGATCTAACCGCCATTTCATATCTGTAAATCTGAATTAATATTAATTGTTTTATTATATATGGAATTATTCAAAAGAAATATAGCGTTCAAACGCTTTTGTATACAACCAAGAATACTGTATAGCTGAACATGCCGAACGAAACATGTCTTGCAAAATTACGTAATTTGCATTTTTTAAAGGACATGAAAGTTTTTAATTTGTCTTTTGATTCTAATTTTCTTATGATCGGGCAATACCATGTTTGTTGAATTGAAAATGAAACCAAAAAATGTACATTTATTTTTTGGTTCTAAACAGCTTTATTCGTAATTTATAATAAGCACAAGATAATTTTGTAAATAGATTTACACTTTTATTACATTTTGTTCTTTCGATAGAAAACATATCATCAAGATATATAACTGAAGTAATATTATAAATTCTTGTATATTCTATAACGGGTTAAGTAATTTTGTAAATACATAGGGGGCAATACATAACCCAAACAATAAACAATTAAATATATGAATATTCATATTATATTTAAATCGAAGAAAATTTCGATGAGTTTGTGTATAGATATTAAAAAATAAGTGTCTTAAATCAGTTGAGGCCATGAAGTCATTTTTAACAATTGGTTTTGAAGCGGTTCGGTAATCCTCCATTTTAAAACGGTCAGTTTTAACAAATTTATTTAAACATTTAATTTTTTAACACATTCTGCATAATTGCCTTTAAGGGAATATTGACAAAAAGTATTTTATAACTTTATAACCAATCCAATATAACTAGATCGTTAGTGATTTTTTATGTGTGTTTAAATAATCGAAGATGACCAGCATACTGTACCTCGCAAGTGGTTATATGCGGAAGGGCCTGCGTATCGTAGGTGGTGGAACGATCGTTCTGCAGGTGGTTGGCGATTGAAGCTCCTCTTCTGTTGACGCTGGCCCGTGCCGTGTCAACGGCATCGCTGATGATCGATAACGTCGTACATCGAGGTTGGCCGCAGGTTTCCGCTGTAGGGCTTTGACGTTTACACGATAAAGTTTTAGATTATAATTATTATTCACAATAACTAGGTTTTTTGGTATTAAACATTGACCTGGTTTTTGAATTTTTTATTATTATTATTTTTTTTTATTTTTATATATATATATATATATATTTTTAATATATTTTTAATATATTTTCTCCGAACAAATAGCAAATTCTGGAAACTGGCAGATTTAACAAAAGTATCTTTGAGACTTGTATCCACTACGAAAGTAACAAGTTGGACCTGGTTTTAGTGTCATTAAAATGACTTTCACAAAGAAGGCAACAAGCGTCACTTTTAGCATTAAGTCGGCTTTTTGCACTTGTATTTCTGTATGGTGCAAAAAGAATAAATAAATAGGTTTAAGAAGTTTTTCTGTTCAAGTCTCCCGATTAATTATAAATTCGGTGGCCCGAGCCAGGACCGATATAGCGATCCCAATTTGTTTCTGCTTTAACCTTTATTATTATAATTAACTCACGTTAATCCGAGTTTCCGCCAGTGCCGCCTCAGCTTCCAGGTTCAGAGCCGGGGGTACTAGTAAGTAACAATTTTAAAGGAATGACGTATTCCGATAATGTTTGCTAAAATTTCCTGTCAACAACTGGCAACGTCCTTGTGAGCAGATGCGTGTATCGTCTTTTAGTGCGGCAGTGTTAAGATGTCGCTATTAAGAGAGACGTCAACGTTTTTCGAGTCACTAATGTGGCGTGAACGACATTTGATGCCGTGAACGTGCACTCTCCTCTGAAGTAGCTGGGGATTCATTTCCTTCAACGAGAATCGACAATAAATATAAAATCTCGGTGACATGCAGTGAATTTGACGAGGACGTGCCAGCCAGAGGTTCGTCCTCAAAATTGATGTCCTACATACCTACTCGCAGCGTCACTGCGGAGATCAACGGTACGTAATAATTGCTATTCCCCAAGGAATAAATGTATATTTAAAATTTGTCCTGTTGGACAGTATAAATAAATATATCGGCTTCAATAAAGCCTGTCATTTTGTATTTAAGCATATTCCCCAAGGAATATATGTATGTAACGATAGAATATTATTCTATATTGTATTCCCCAAGGAATAAAAGTAACGATAGAATATTTCAACTTACTGCGTAACTCTTCATCAGAAGATCCTATAGGTCTTCTAGTATTATTTTTGTGTAATTTTTCCTCCAATTTTTTGCTTAATATATTCTTCTTTTTTCTTCACTTTTTCGTTTACCTCCCATGTTGGACGCTCTAAAATTGAGAGCTCTATTCGTGCGAAGGCTTGAGCACGTAAACGCTGAATGAGTAAGATCGCAAGACATCGCCCCTGACGTTGGGTATCTAGAGTGGGGATGACAAGACGGACAAGATGGCGGCAGGACAGTGTTGCCACACAAAAAACTTGTCTTTAAAATAACGTGCAAGGTAGTAGTACTAGATGGCGCTGTCTACACTATGTTAAATCGCTTCGAATGAAGCTATGAAACATAATATTTGAGACGAAAACAGGCTCTGTATTCAATTCAAGCCGTACTCGTGAATCAATTCAGATCTTACAGTCATCATTAATCATACAGATGACGATTTAAGCGCTCACCTGTCAAAATTTACAAAAAAGACCCAAGTATCTTTAAAAGCCAGATAAATCCTTACATGATATGTAACATGACATGTTTTTGCCTTAACAAACGTTGAGAAAAATTTGGTTGGGACAGTAGTTTCTCGTTACTTCTACTAATTAATTGTTTCACCAAAAATATTATTTTGATAATTAAATTTAAATTTAAAAATTCAAAGTAAAGTTTCAATTAGGTAATATAATCCACTTAAGAACATAAATTACTAATAAAATGTTCAATTCTCAACCTCGTGAACGTTAAAAGGCATCTAAATACTAATCATTCATTATTCCGTTGTACTTAAATGAATTTTAATTACCTCTCGTTATTGCTGAATGATAATCTTGAACTAAATCTAACCGTCTGTATACGTTGTGTGGTGTTACTACATGGCTCTGACCTGGCGGTGATCTCGTTAGGCCGATAACAATCGCTAGAGAAACCGGAGCACCGTAACATCAAGTGGGCGTTGAGGCGGACCTCAATCAAAGCCTTCTATTGAACTAATGTAGACGTGTACGGTGTTTCTACCAGTTCTCGACAATTACAATGAGAATTAAAAATGTAAATTTTAGTAGATAATGTAGTAAAATGCAATTTTAGTCATACATTATTACTAATGGAAATGCAAGTGTAATAATATTAGTATTAATTATTCGCATGGGTCCGATGGTATATAATACCTGTACATTGAAGATGCATATATTGAAGATAACTGGAACTTAACTGGATGTTAATTGGAATAAAACAGATAAACAAAATAAATAAACAAATACACCAATGTACAGTTCGACAACTATGGAGGCTAAGAAGTAACCTTATACTCTATGTACATAGCTTCTTAATTCTTCTTCTCGGCCAGCATTTCGCAACACAGTCACAGATTAAAGAGAAACCTTTCCGACACGCAATTAATACATTTTTAGTTTAATTTCAACGTAAAAAACATAAATTTCTACTTTGATAGTTTGCGTAAATGTCGATCACTAGAGCAATCATCTTACTGCTGATTCTCAATTACTAAATAAAGTATTATTAGAGTCCAAATATCTAGAAGTTTTGTAAATGAATACAGTACAAAACGTGTTTCACTGTGCCAACTTTTTGATAGATTTTGTGTTAAACAGCAGCACTGATTGCGGTTACGAAAAAATTTTATGATGATTAGAAAATTTTTATATTTAAATGGAGCTGAATTGTGATTGATGTATTTAAGAAACTTGTCGAATCAAGTAGAAAAGTATGGCACAGGGTTTAACGGGAATTCCTTCAAAAGTCAGGTCCGGCAGTACTTATTGAATTTAGTAGAATGAGACACCCAACATCTCTCAACCAAATATAGTATATACATATATCTCTTTATTTATCGTATGTATGACCTAAAATATATATGAATTGATCCAATTGTATGTATGTGCTACAACCTCCTATCAGCTCCCAGGGTTGACTGCCAGAGAATGACATCAAAAAGGAAAACAAAGAAATACGTACTGACAAATTTAAAAACATCTTGCCAATTGGGTTATTTAAATGACAATAATTCTAATACAGTTCTCATTCAGCTTTATGCTATTCTAAAAAATAAGTGGAACCAGCTGTTGTTAAGTAGAAATATAAATGAGAAAAATAAATAGTTTGATTAGGTTAATACTAGATGGCACTGCTATCTGCTTCGAGTCCGCATAAATATATTTAAGAAGACGCAAAGATTCGTTGGCTTTCTAATTTCCTATCACACTGAAATCGAAAATAAAATCTTTCAGTATGTTGAAAGGAATACTCATAGTCAATTAACCATTTGCCTACTGAAACTTACAATCAAAATACACAAGTTTATTTCGCTGTAATATAAATCATTGCCATTCTCTTCGGCATCATAAAGTGCTCACCCTTGAATTAAAGGCTCGACCGGACTAAGAGGTAATTCAATGTACGCGCAGCTTCGGTCGCCATTTTGGTTGTTAGAATAATGGCTATTGTATAAAATCACAAAACAATTCTTCTTTGTATAATTATATGTACACAACTCCTCACATATTGCGGTTATTAATGAACGACGTATGTGCATCGCGTAACGACAACGAACAGAATAATGAATCAAGAAAAAATGTTACAAGGTAAATTTTATAATCGTACTTAAAATAAATAACGCTACACACTCATAGCTCCACACTAGGATACTCTTTGTTTCGGGTGCTATAGACAACACACAAAGAGAAGGACACACACACCCAGGCCAAGAACAGAAATTTAAACAGCAATTCTTCGGCATTTGGACATTTCATTCGGCATTTGGGCATTTCATTCAGCATTCGGCATTTGGGCATGGTGACAATGTGCTATCGTTGAGAAGGCAGTATCGTATAAAGTAGCCCAATAAAAAGATACTTGATGCTATTATTTTGTTTACTATTCAGCAGGATAAATGCAACTCAAGGATAGATAGATAAATAGCCCATAATACTTAAATCTAATAATATAGTATAAAATCGTATAATTTTGACTCCAAGGCTGAAGTCTCTTATGAACTAAGTACTTATTGGTAAGTGACTGGAAAACTAGAAGGTTAATAAATAGTCTATCGTAACTGGTTAACAATAGCTCATTCTACTTTGACACTGATTCCTTTCTCTCGATAGGGTTAAATAATATTATAATAACTTTACAAATGTATGTCACGAGAGCTGTTAATGTTTTATGAGTTCGTAAAACTTCTTAAATTAAATATTATTTTATTTTATTACTGACTTATATCTCTAATAAATACTTAATTATTGTTAATAATGAAAAACAGTGTCATTATTTTTATGGCACCAGGTGACAACGCTGATTTAAGAAAACCCACATCATTCGAATCATTATTTTTAAAAGCAACTAGCATTCCTACTTCGCTTATCCTTTGAGAAGTATTTACTAGAGTTAGAAATAGGTTTGCCACCTGTACTTTATAATCAACTATTTCAGGTAATAGCCCTATATTTTAGGAGAACGATCAAGTACAATACAATACTATATAGCGATGTTGTACAATTGTTATGTGATATACTAATTTGATACAAACAGAAAAAAGCAACTTCTTTATCGTGGTACGAAAGAAATTTGCAGTCACATTTTTTCTGTTACGCCTCACATTTTTTAGTGTTAGTTAATGCTTGACATCAACCCCACGTGATGGTAAATAATGAAGACATCTAAAATGGTGGACGTATTAACATCATAAAAGCTTATTTATTTTCCTCTTGAGGACTCCCACAGCATATGTTTTTAAATATAATAATAAAGAAAAATAAATCGTAGTGAAAAACAAATAATGATACCATACTTTTTTCTAATCCTATAATAACCAATGTAGGTACTTTAATTGCAAAACAAAGGCAACAACCCTAGTCAGAAATGTGGAGTTTGAATCCG
>DWJN01004364.1:0-12489 GCA_018248895.1 Carystus phorcus
CAGACAGACAGACAGACAGACAGACAGACAATAAATCCAAAAAAAATATTTTTGGGTTCTATCTCGTATATTGAGTGCCCCCTAGTCGAAATTTTGAAAAAATATTCAATGTACAGAATTCATGGTTCTAAAGTTTTATTATAGTATAGATAGATTAGCAATAGATTAGCAAGAGTATATAAAAATAAATTGATTCTTATATGTATATGTCACTATGTTGAAATTTTTATATGTATAACCGGCTAACGAGCAGTTTAGCGGGAGATATAGGCAAGAGGGTAGTAGCTAAATAGGCGAACTTCGCCGAAAGATCTCTATCTTCTGTACATAAATAAAATTGTAACTGATCGCTGTCTCCACGTGGCAAATATATTTAAAAATTCAAAATTAGGGGAATTTATAAACGCAATGGAACTCAAAATAATCTTTTTTCATTTTGTCTTTGTGTTTGTGTGTTTGTGCATCAATTCAATGACTATTAGGCGAACCGAAGTTTATAGGATCACCTAGTAAGTACATATACAAGTATACATATCTAGCCTACTTCAACTATAAAATATTAATTCACTAATTTGGATTTGGTATATTCATTCGTTCTAGTCTTTCGCATATTTACCCTTCAATTTGATGTTGGGTATGTCTGCGCGATTTAATTGAAATTTGTAAGGTATGGTACATTGGAGATTGTACCATAGTACTGAATGGAGCGTTAATACTTAGGTTTCTTTCGCATAATTATTACTTACCCTTCAATATGATGTTGGGTATGTCTGCGCAATTTAATTGAAACTTGTAAGGTATGGTACATCGTAGATTGTACCTCCACGGGCCACACCCACCTGGCGGCGGACGGCGCGCGGAGCGCCCGCCGGCTATCGTCGACAGTCGCTCTCGCGCGCGCAACCGAGGAGGTTGTTCGCTGCCCTTTCTCGCGACACGTCATCAAACTTTCGCGTCAAACTTTCCACTTGAACCCGTTGTGTGTTACCAGTTGCAACCTGTTGAAGTTTTTGTGTGTTTTATGGTGTTGATGTGTGTGATTTGAAGATGCGGGGCGCCTGGCAGGCGTTCTGGTTGGTGGTGCTGGCGGCCGCGGTCGCCGCGCAAACCGACACGAGACATTTATCAGGTCAGAGACGGGCGACTTTTACTAAAAAACTTTTTTAATAACTTAACGCGCCACTTATCTCTTGTTTGACAGCGTGACACTTTTGAAACGGTAAAAAAAACTTTCGAACGACCGCACACGTATTTTATATCGATTATATTATTTTTAAATTGTCTAATTAGCAATACTTGTAATCATTTTTGTTCGAATTAAAATTTTACGTGTTGTTCGACGAGGTCTAAGTGATCCCGTTATCAATATTCAAATGAACCGAACAAACTTCTTTTATGCTGCGTCAGGTCGTTTGTAATGCCTTTCTATTCCAACCTTTTGTCACTACTTATTGTATAAGTGCATAAAAACGAAACAACAGTGATTCGTTTTAGAATATTAAAGAGACTGATACAAGTGGTGAATACTGAAACGAGGAGAGACGTAAATAGTGGGTTGGTGAGTGACGTGGTCAGTCGTGGAGTCGGCCGGCACGTCGTCCGACTGTTCTGTTCGGGTATTATCTGTGGTCAATTTGGCAGATACTGTACACCTTCCGAATTAAAATCCCATCCCAGGAAGATTTTTTTTAAGTAGTATAAACGTAATAATGCAATGAAGTAAGATAAATTGCGTATTAAGGTTTTGTAAACATAATATAATGTGCCGGCCGGTGTGACGCCGGTCGGTCGTTCGGTCGGTCGTTCGGTCGGTCGCATGGTCGGCCCAAAGACGCAGATTCTATAGTTCCATGACCCTCATTTTCCAATTATCATTTATTTAACTCGTTTTGATGTCAATATTATTTTTGGACTACTCAAACTTTATATGACACGACACTACCTACAGTTTAAGCAACATTTTGATTTCGATTCATGACGATATTATAGGTATCTACGTAATTATATAAATACACGTTTTGAGTAACACATGTTATTAATTTCTGAGTTGATAATGCAATTAATTAATTGGTTTTAATTGATGACTGGAAATAATACTTTCACTAATAACTAATTGTTGTTTTTTTCTAGAATAAGGTATTTTACATTGTAATAAAGTACCCGAGTAATTAATTAATGCATTACTTATACATATAATAATTAAGTGATTATAATTATTAGCAAGAAAAATTTTAAAATCCTTCTATGGTATTTTTATGTAACCTGATAATAATAGAAAATTCCAGTAAATCTTTCGTAAATATCTTAAAATAATCGTAATAATTCGTAAATAATCGACGTGAAAAGCATTTGAGATCAAATTATTTTTAATTTGTTTTATATAGAAAATAAAATAACCCCTGTCAAACAGTGTAATGTAGAGATGTTCGTTAACTCACACACGCACAGTATTAACGGACATTTTATTGTCGATTAATTAATTCAGAACCAATAAAGAGAACAACATTTAAAGACAAGTTTTTGTTTCGTGGAATCTTCCTTCCCGCCGGAAAAAACACATAATAAAAAGACTTTATTATAATGTTCCATCAGTTATAGCGTACTGTTAGATGTCAATATACAAAGCCTGTTTTGATCCTGCTCGAGATTTATGCGACATCATTTGGCTAGGCATTCAGTCGTATACAAATTAATATTTATCTAGAGCAGTTGTGCGATGAAAAGACTTCAACGCGCGCGATGGCAGATTATTTTGGATTTATTTGTAACTTAATGCTATCACTAAAAATGTAATAAAAAAGGGAATACAATTTTACACGTTGACATCCCTGTACTAGTATTCGCTGTAGAGCGAGAGGCGTGTACGTACAAATAACACATCACTAACACCCACAATCCGAGAATAAACATGTTTTTTTCACACGTGTCACATAAATGTCTAGCCCGTAAACACTTGGGTGACCGGTGTGACATTGATAATGCCCTTAAGTAGTGATATTGTTAAAGTTATCATCACCCGAGGTGGAGTTAACATCAAACCGTTCCGCCAATCAGATCGTCTTAGTTTAGTATAGTATGCTCTTGACCTTCTCAAAAAACGAGGAGAGACTCACGCTCCTTAGTGGACAATTACTGGGTTAACGCCATTCAGAAGTTTATAAAAATATAAATTGATCTTGATAAACTTACTTTGTAAACCGCCTTTCATGCATATCTTTTTAGTCCAATGGTTAGCTGGTAGATAATGCATTGAACATTTGTAGCAATATTATATTGTGGTCAATAAAGGTTAAATAAATGAAAATTTTTGTTCCTTTCTCCCTTTTTATAAATAAAAATTATATATGTGTACATCCGCGTACCACCCAAATTCATATTGCTATCAGATGCTTGTGAATAAGTAATGTACATCTTTAAAAATGTTTTGCATTGTTTACACAGTTAAAACCCGTGTATGGAAACTTCTGTTGTGTGACATTTTCATTAACACGTGACATCCCGTTACGCGTGAACGATCTAGTGTCGTCACGTCTGTCTGTCTGTGACTCACCGTACCGCTTGGAGACAATCACTAGATATGTACTTTCTAGTGTTGTTTTACTTTATCTAACCGCTATCTATTATCAGAGAATAAACAGGTCGATGACCAAGTGGCGTAATTTTCAGTTTGCTGGACCGCTGTTCGAAGGGTCCTGGGTTCTGGAGTTTAAATTTCTGTTCTTGGTCTGGGTGTGTGTGCATAATGACACAATTAATCCTAGTGTGGGGCTGTTGTTGGTACATTGATTTCGACTATATGAATTAGTAAAAAAGAATTTGCAGGAGACTTTTTGCGCCAAAGGCTTACATGTAGACGTTTCCTAGCAGCTTTGGTTGTTTTAAAGATTTCTGATCCCTCACAAAGTTGGCAAATACAGAATTTCCGCCACAATTTAAAATTTAAAATTTGCCTTTACTTTTTCCGGCAACCGAAGAACATTGATACTGCATCTCAATAAGATGGAAGTAATCGTCATTATGAATCACAGTTTACCTTACAAGACACTAAATTACATGTTAGTTTGCCGCTGTATACGAACCTTTAATCGCATTAACTCAATCTGAACCGTTCTCACTGTTATTATCTGTCAGTTAAAAACGCATTTAAGTTTAATAAACCGCGGCAAGATGAATGGCTGCGGAGTGTGGACGGCGCGGTGCCGTGGCCGCGCCGGACTCCAGCGACGGCGACATTGACCGCCGGAAGTCGATTTGTCTCGACGTGTTTGTCCGCTCAATAAGTCACTTCCGGTCGTCCGTACAATCTGGACGCGATGCGATGCAAATTCAGTCTTAAACACAAAGATTACGACCCCATTTAGCTTGCCACCCCAGTTTACTAGCCGAGGAACGTAGGGATTGCACACAGAAAATTCGTGTGAATAAAACGCTTGTTTAGTGTTACGGCAATTTGAATCGTATTTCACTGGCCTGGGGTCGGTTTGTGCGACTGGTGCGATTGACCCTAATTCTGAGTTTATTCGGGTTACTTCGACGTTTCAAATATATAAATTTAATTTTGTGCAATGTAAATATTGGCGTGTTGAATTAAATTACATAGTTACAGCATTTAAAATATATTAAAAGTAGTTTTATCAAAGTGTGGAATGTTAGCATTTAAAATATATTAAAAATAATGTTATCAAAGTATGAAACGCTGAAATAGTTTAATTTATAAAATATGATATGGTTTCACGTAACTGGGTTAGTATTTAAATCTCATCACTCGAACAAAAATTATATATATAAAAATACTGTTTGCGCTAAAATTGGCATACTCCGTGAATGCATTTGATAGTTTACTTTAATGATTCTATAATTAATAAAAATAAAATTAATAAAATTTCTATAATTAACTAAGTTCATAGATGCGCTGTAAACCGTTTTAAAAATTTCTTTCACTGTATGGTGGATTCATTCACACCTGGATGAGTTTCAAAAGAGAAGATACCTAATGAAGGAGAATTCGCGCCTCACTTTAAATGCATTACACGTTTTTGAGCTATCCGCACCACTCCATTGAAAAACCGCATCGCTGATGTGGCTGCCGAAAAGAACATTTTATTCATATAATGTACTAACGCATCGCTGCGTGTGTGTGGCGCAAATAACGCAAATATGAACTGTAAATTATACACGGATCAATATAGTACGAGATACTTCTCCTTTTTTCTTTAAGCAAATTACATTCCACTTTCATCAAATTAAATTATAAAACTGACTACTGAACTAACCCAGACCTTCAAAGGTTTCTGTGACAGCCCCAAAAAATGTCATAAGTATTCTCAGTTCTAAGTTTTTTGCGGCATCTCTCAAGACAAATCGTGATAGATATTGCTCAATATTTTTGTAGTGAGTGCATATTTTGATGTCTGAAAACTTATTGAGGATAAAATGTTTAAAAACCTTAAGCGCGGGCTAGGAATGTACATCTATCATTAGGGGATTTACATATCGAGATGTTCCATAGAAGTTACTTTCCTCATTGTGCGAAACAAGTTTTTTGTCATTAAAAAAGCGTTTGGTTTGCAAACATTCTAGAAGCTCGTACTGGTTATGTAACCATGACTCGGCTGTCTCTGTCGCACTAATTAAGAGAGATAAGGAGAGCGGAACAGGTTTTGCGTCGCCTTGAACTTACTGTACCGCTAACTGCGAGGTATCGTACTCGGCCGTCGCTGTTCACGAGGTCGTGCTGCCACTGTCAATTTTTATCCACAACAAACGACCAGCAACCGTATCTCACGCAACCACGCACCCTAATATCTACTATTAGTATACTGTGTTTCAGTATTACAAATATATGTTACAATTTTTTTTAGGGAACAAAAGGCTTGTCCAAGACGACATTTAAATTAAAAATATAGGTATTGTAGCTGACGCTATTTCAAAGGGTTTTTTAAAGAAAATCTGCGAGCGTCCTTCAATTATCATTTTCCTCTGACAAAAAACAATATAAGATAAAACGTCACTACCAAAAAAAGAACAATATAAAAAGAAATATATAGTGCCAGTGCAGGACACCGAGACAGGATAACCGTCGACAACAGGTATCAAACGTTGTTATACTCCTTTCAAGAGCATGTTTTAGTTCAATTTATTTTAAACTTACATTATATTTACATCAGGTAAAGTAAACAAAACGCGCGCTAAATTACGCTACATTTGCCTCGTCCTACATTGTGATAAATATTTAATCGTTTACAAGCACGTACTGGTACATATTACACAGCCATACGGAATCATAATGAGGTGTAAATACAGCTGAGTCGCAATTAAAACCGCCAGCGACAGTCCTCTGGTAATTGCGTCATTGATACAAATTTTGTGCTGTCTTCGCAACCCGCAACCCGCAATTAATCGTGTCGGTGTTGCTTGCACGCGGGCGCCCTCTATGCCCCGCTGTTGCTTCCTCGACACTCGATACACGTAATGTAATCATGTAATGCACTAACACATTTTTATTAGAACCAAGTTACTTAACTCCGCCTGCGTTAGGAATACTGGCAGAAGTCGTTTATATTTTCTGTTGTCTTGTAACCAAACCGTTTTTCCCTCTTACACTCTACTCGTCTCTATTTTCCTTGAGAGTTTGTGTACGTGAATAGTAGATACTCTAAACCATGTATTGTAATAATCATAACATAAAAAAATCATTATGTATCAGATCGTGTTCTGAATCTAAATAATTATTGAATAGATACACAAAAAACTAATTTATAAAACATGAAATAAATTAAGATATGTAAACATGATTGTTCTGTATTCCTTGAAAAATAAATAGCCATTTTCGATGCGGGTTGATCGATCGATTGATGTCGAGGGCCGTTATAAGAATATACACATACCAGAGCGAATTGAGGGAGATATTTATGTATTTATTTCTGTTTTTTTTTGTATGAAGCACGTTAAGATATGGTTAAGCGTGCCCTGTGCAAAGACCAGCATGTCTACCGACTTCCTACAGTTCCGCACGGAGCGAGTTTCGCGTGCGAATCGTTTTATAATCAACGATCAGTTCTTCCGGTGTTGCACAAACTCTTTCTATTGTACCCGCTGCATGGTTTCCTTGATTGAAAGGTTAATCTACTCCTGTCCGCGCAAGTTTCACTTCATAGTCCCTACTGATTGCTTAGGTTACTTTAGATTTTGTCACGTGGTATATACGACGTTTGTATTATACATTAGTATAAGTGAGCACACGTTTGCATTTAAAATGTTTAGTGCCAGCCATGATATAACTTTAAAATGTCAATATATTGTCATAATTGTTATTTATGATGAGCAGCAGTATGTAGTAGTTCCAACTGTGCTGTTTAACCTTTGTGCCAACGTAAAGATGGTATTGTGTGTATGCCTTTTTGGAGTTTGTTTATACGAGATCCGGGGGAGAATTGTGTTTTCATTGTGGAAGCAAAGCACGATGAAACGAGAGTATGTCGACAAATATACTGTAACCAGTGACCAAGTCGATAACACTCAACATCTAATGTTCACTGACTAAAAGAGACGTAAACATAGTACTCGTTCCGAGCTGGCGTTGCAATGGCGACGCTTCTACTATTGCTCGTCAACGGACCATTAGAAGCCGGCCCTCCTGCTTTTTCGTTACATTCAGGCTATATAAAACATTCGACACTCCTATGTACCAATTACATAATCAGTATACATCTTCTTTAACTGGTGTTCTACATATTTGTATAATATATATTATAATATTTTAAACTAGCCACGATCCAGTAGATAGCCGTGATTGAAGGTAATTTTCGTATTAATTAGATGACAATATTTAAAAACATACATAAAACTGACACAATATACTTCCTTCAACTTACAACTACCCATGTCTGTGACCCATATCTCCTAGGTATCTCCTTCAGATGTACAATCATAATCACCCAATAGGACTAAATTGATCCTATTCCTAGTTAAAAAAAAACCAATCCGCCAATTCGTCACCAATAACTCGCAGTATATTCTTGCAAAGATAATAGTGTTAATTTTATGATGACTCATTAAACACGTACAGGTGTTATCGTTAACTCAGAGACATTATAACACCGACTTGTTACTATTTAGTCCTTTTAACATTGTTCACACTAAATGATGTTTAAAACAAGTCCAGTTCATCATCGTGTCAGCGCTGACGCCTCGAATGCCGATTATAAATGTTGACACGATTGGAATTTTAAACGTTCGACAGCCCCGTGCATCGCTACGTTAAACCTATAACGGTAGCCACGGCGATACAAATGAACCCGACAATTAATACCTAAGTGATTTAACTATCGCTCAACTCACCTGAGACCGGTATTTAACCGACTCAAACATATTCTAGATTAACGACGATTAAGCGTAATTGTGAGAAGTACATTGCTGTGTGTTCGTAACTTCATCAAAATTGTTCAGTGCAAACACGGCGAGGTACTATAAACATGCCGAATGTTTGTTATACGCATAGGTCATTGACTGCAATGCTTCAGCGGTCCTACTGGAAAATATTATAAGCGAGGTTCTACCTTCCGTTTTCATAAACCTTATGGGAGCGTATTAAAGGTTATATTACATTAGTTGACTGAATGTAGGTTTCACGATATCTCATGTGTGGCGCTGATAAAATTAAAAGATAATTGGAAATGTTTTGCTTATAAAATATTAATTAAAATTCTTCGCTTCCAGTATTTCTTGTTAGCGTTCGATAATGCTAAGGTTATGTAATCTCTTGCCAAATATTAATGCAACGAGAGTGGTATTTGTTGTAATCGTGAGTAGATGGGCCGAGCGTTGGTAAGTGATAACCGACATCTTTAATCGACACTAAAGATATCGATGTGACCAACAAGGGAGTAGAGAAGATAAATTTGGTACTGTCTCTTAAATCTGAAGTCGGTGGCGACGCAATTAATGGTTTGGAGACTGACTCATTCAAGTAATACCTTATTAGAATGCTTAATCCTTGCGACGGTTATTGTATATCTTACAATAATCGTAAGCTAATGTTCGCCCACGGACTGAGCATGGGCAATAAGATCTGTTATTGCCGCGTACCTGATAAGTTGAGGTGAGTTTACTGTATGTTTCGTATGATCTTGAAACGAGCTGTTTTTTATAAATAATGATGTATTGAGAAAACGACCACAAGCCCTACAAGTCAATAGTTTTAAACCTTTACTTTCCGCTATATGAAGTACCTATAAGATACCTTCGTCATACGTTATAATATTTGAACACGTTGTAAGTAAGTCATTTAGCTCAATAGAGGCCGGTTCGTGGATGGATACGTTCAGTGGCAAAAATTAAATTAACCAAGAAGCACGCAACAGTTTCTTACTGGTTGAAGATCAACCAGCATGGCTTGACACTTATTATGCTGTTCACACATTGCGCAGTAACTACATGTTTATGATTACGGTGATGCTCTAATAAAAGTGTTTAGATATTGGATCTCGACAGGATGTATTCTGCTCGATCCGAAATATTGGCGAGCCTTGTATTAAGAGCGCGGAGGCTGCCAATGATTAATTAGTTGGGTGGCACTCGGCCAACTGCGATACAACCGTAGTTGAGCTCGGGGCTACTGTGACTTGGGCGGAACTATTGGAGATTTCCACATGTGTGGCTCTGGGAAACTCGTTAATAAACAATTAGGTTTTAGCAGCATGGGTATATTCGTAATTTGTATTACTCTCGTTTCAAAATCCACAAATTTAACCAAAAACTACAGATTAGGCATGATTTAAAATAGACCTTCCTCATCCGGGTAATCAAGTTGAATACTTTGTTATTCATTATAAGATGTAATTTATGGGTGTTAGTTATCTGAATCAATAAAGAGATAATTATAATTACAAATGTTGTCCCAGCGGTCGAAATTCCACCCATCCGTCTTCATTGAAACTTGAGGAAAATATAAATTTATAACTTTAAACATTTTGTTTTTAAACATGTTTTGTAGTCTCATATTTACATTTATTCGTTAATTGTATAGCGAATACCTAACATTCCAGTGAAAATATAGAGAAATAAATGGTTTTTGAATATCAACTTTAAAGCTCGTAAATATGTAGATATCAAACAAGAATGAAAATAATGAAAATTGGTTAAGAAACAGACGAGAGGATGAACTGTGAAAATATAAATGTTTCTGTTTGCTTATTTATATACAGATTATACACGAGTATCACACCAAGGAGTTTATTATTCACCTCGGTACATAATTATATTCATCATACGAATTAATTAAGATATTGTATATTAAAATTAGGTAGGAGATGCACGTTTTGTATTATACGCTAATTATAGCGTGGGTTGTAGTTCTGGTACCACAGATGCTACGAATATATCAATTTTAATACCAGTATATGTCCATTGTATTATGTGACGTCATCACTGACATAGATTAGGATTATAATGACGTATTTTCATTTGTTTAATACCTTTAGGATCTGTATTTTTGACGTAACCAATATGGCTAAAATATCTAATATTCAGTCATGTTTTCCTTTCAATACACATATTATGAAGTAATTTTACTTAAATCCGTATGTATTACGTAATCAAAATTTGACGAATAATTTATGATAAAGTAAAAAGTCGTCAGTTTATAAAACCTTCATTAAAACAAATGTCGGTATAAAATATTCTTATTTTAATAATAAACAGCCGTAAGTAAAGCGTTATAATAATATGAACGAAGACGGCATAAATACCTTTGTTGTGTAGTTGTTGCGTAACTTCACGAATATACTTCATTAGAACAATAGCATAAGTAATTTAGTAATGGTGCCGTGAATTTTAATAAACTAAATATTCTGCGAAAATAATTCAGAGAACACGACATCTCCTGAGAACTGGGTGAAGTTTTACAATAAAATTCAAGTATTTAGATTTCTCTTAATGGATTTTTACTGACAATTTACAGTTACATTTTACTATTGTGTTACGTGCTTTATTCTGATATTATTTAAATTGATACGGTTTATACATACATACAGAGGTAACATTTACCCCCGGTTTCTGAAAAGCTTGTCAAAATTTCGTTCATATAGCACGCATATTAACGTGAAAGT
Organism: Carystus phorcus; assembly: GCA_018248895.1. Lineage (NCBI taxonomy): Eukaryota > Metazoa > Arthropoda > Insecta > Lepidoptera > Hesperiidae > Carystus > Carystus phorcus. The sequence goes on from DWJN01004364.1 coordinate 11,109, forward strand.
TTTATGAAATCAATTCGAGTTTCTGAAACGTTGATTAGCGAATAATTTCTTAATAATCATGCTTTCTGCAACCCAATTGACGTTTGACAATAGATTTGACAGTGAATTTCTTAATATTTTCATTGATCAGCCTTTCAGAAACCGGCCGTTAGTGTTTCATTTCAATGAAAGTGAAGCCGCGCCAGTTACTAGTCTGATATATAAAACGAAGTAAATTTATTTTGATTTAACTGTTTTAAGCGTGTTGGTTAGTTGGCTCATTTTTAATAAGTTAAACTTTGCTAGTTAGGATGAAATTAGAAATTACGGCGAATTTTGAAACTGAAACCGGCAGCGAAATGTAGAGAAAACGTTAAAAAACTGTGTAACTTTGTTCGTACTTAATCCGAGGTGTGTCAGGCAAAAATAGTGATTATTACTATATTATCATTATAATAATATATCGTAAGTAGCATCTGAGTCCTACAGTACCTGTTAAATTTCACCTAGCTATCGATGTCTTCTACTAAGTTAATGAGTTTTGTCATCTAAGGTCGGTGATTAAGATTTCCTTTGGGCCACAATGTATAAACTTTTACAGATTCACTTTACCAGGGTTTGTCTTATGAAATTTAAAAAAATACTTAGTTCTGTCATATGTTATATTATAGTAAATAAGGCTGCTTGTAATACTGTTACATTAATGACCATTATTATATGTTTGCATGTTACATATTCACAATGGCTAAAAAAATATTAGAGTCAGTTATGTGTGTAAAAATGTTTAAATTACCAATGATAGTCTGCACACCGTTGAATATTTTTCTTATATTTTTTACTTATTATTAATACTTGCCTACAATCCCATCAAATGATAAATGGAAATGTTGTCTCAACTGCTGTTTAGTGTGCCTTTCACGCGAAGATTTGATATCTGAATTAAGAGAGCTATTTACGAGATCGCTCGTTATCAAACAGGATAACCTCGCGGCTTCCTAAAAAACCCAAGCACAATGTTACATGCCGTAATCATAGTGTTATTCAAAATCAGTCAACATCTACGAGCCCAATCATACGGACAATCGCAACAGGTCGTCACTCACACATGCAAGGTGCACGTGTGCGTGGCGTCGCTCGCCGCTCCGTGCCGCTCCGTGCCAGGCACTGCCGACAATTACCGGCGTGTTTACAAATACGTAACCTGGCTTTTAAGAACTTAACTTATACTATGCTTCGTATCGTAAGGCTCGAACTGTTGACGAACACTTACCGCTTCATTACAAAATAAGGTCTAAACCACAATTATCAAGTATAGGTTTATCTTTCATATACTTTAAGCCAAGGTTTATTTTACTTGGTCTAATAGAAGTTTAAACCGGTACTTTGCTAGTCCACGTTTTGT
>DWJN01004365.1:0-12484 GCA_018248895.1 Carystus phorcus
TCCCCTCTAAAAGTTCTAAATAAAAGTCCGCGACAGCATATGTCTATCTTTTAAGGTTAACACACTATAACCATTTTAATGGTTATCAAAATAATTTATATGGCAAAACAACGTTTGCTGGGGTCATCTATTATATTATAGCGCGTTCGAACAGCGCACGCACAACATTCACCAACACGAAAAATAGGAACAATTTAATTATGAACGGTATTGAACAGATTGTTATCGTCGGCCACTGCGCCATCGCGCCGCTTAAATAGAACCACGACAAAAAGTTGTTATAACTATATTGTCCATCCCGTAGCCTAATTGGTTGTGGCCCTACTACCGAAGTGAAGTTCGATTCTCGGCCTAAGCAGACATGTGGCAGATAGATATTTGAATTTGAATTTTTAACGTCTATTTAACTGGTATTTTTTTAGTTATTTATTAATTCTGTATTGTTTATATTCTGTGTGGTATGTACTTTTAATAATTAATGAATCAATCGATTACAGATTCTTGTGTTACAAAAGAAAAGAGCAGGTATATACATTATTCATCATAATATTTATGTATAATATTGGTTGATAGGTAATTTACTTTTCTGCATACCAACATCTTTCAACATATAGTAGGTATCTGCGGGTAGGTATAGAGTTTCAACATTAGGAAGGAGAGAATGAAAATAACTATGTCGTAATTAGAATTAAAAAAAATATTTGACGAACCTGAAGATAGGTATAAATGCAACTAGTTAATATTCCATCGCAAAAGATTCGTTGCAAAATGCCTCGCAATCCAATCTCGTTCGCCGCGGCTTGGCTCGTAACTGTAAGTCGTCTTAAGTTTTTTTCCTCAATTTACTCGCAGCCTTTCGCCCCTCCATTTGAAACTTCTCAGCTTCATTAGAGGATTTAAAACGCAAATTTCCTTTTCGATTGTAACTTTTTTCCACTTCTTGAAAGGAAGCTTCTTTTCGACTTGAAAGAAAATTAGTGGCTACCTATCCTTTTGAGGGGACGCAATGTGTTTTTAAGACATTCATTTGAATATTTAGTTCAATCTGCTGGAATATAATTTGTAGAAGGTATATTAAGTTTTCAATTGGGTCGAAATGAAAATGATACATTTAACGTCGCCTGATATTTTAATTTCTAAGTAGAAATTATAGATTCAAATTAAAAATCATTTATTCATGTAGGTGATCTATGTCCTTTGTCATGATTCATGATACCATTTTTATAAAAACCACTATGTCACTATAATGTTTCAGACAAATTTATAAAAGGTTTGATAACATACTTCAATCTCAAAATACAGAAAATACATCCGAGGGCCAAATAATGATACGATAATTATAATCTTCCCTAAACAAATTTTCGTGGTTACAAACCCGCTCGCTACTAAGTCTATTATCTTATATTATTAGATAACAAGTTAACAATAAGAGGTATGCTTATCACCCCAAGAGCCTATTACTGTCTGGAGAGTTGCCGCCCTTCGTACTGCGAACTACAGAGCGGAGGACTTTGTCGCACTCTCTACATCCAGAGAGAATTGGGAAATGGAGGGAAAATCTGTGACATAATACAGCGACATAGTTGTAAAGCTCGACGGTGCCATAATTTCGTACAATGTGTACACAATAGAAACGATTACTCCCCTTGCTACATGATTTTATTTGTGCAGTTATTGCGTCCTCCAAGATATTTAAATTTCATTAGGTTTGTTTTACACTTAATTTGTGAGGGGAACGTTGTATTGTATCGCAGGGGTGGAGTCTCGTTATTGCTTTGAGCTTTCTAACTTGTTTCGTATTCCTACTCTCCGTATGCATCGGTGATTTGAATTTGGGTAGATAATACGTTGGATAACCACCCTACACTGGTTTACATTATATTGACATCTTGTTTAAGTAGGGACGAATTAGTTTGGAAAATGTTACGAATAACATGTTTTTTAGGTTCTTATTGGTTATTTAAATATATTTTAAAGGTATTGATGGTTGTTGTTAACTATTTGTTAAACATACTTCTTGTTGTTCCCCATCATTTATGTAACAAAATTAAATTCTATAGTAGCCATACTTACGGATAGCAAATTTAGAGAATGTTAAATATTGTAGCTAAATACAATACAAATCAGTTATACTTAAATAAAATAAAATACTTCATTTGATGTTAAACTTAAATAGGCACCTACTCGTACCTATACATTTCTAGACCCGAAAGAGTTTTGGTAAAATATGTATTAGACAGAAGTTTTAGGTATTGATGAAACATTATACGACAACTAATATTTTCCATAAGTCCTATGCACACATAGGTTATTTTATTCTGCATTAGAAACTAGGTATAGGTACCAACACGTTTTTTTATGATTGAATGATTTTGAATTTGATGTACCAACTTTTTTTGATCTACTTACTCCAAATTTGGTAAGTATTCGGCTAAATTAAGTGAAGGAGCTCAGGTAATTTAGCCGGTACAAGGCGAGTCCACAGCGCAGTAAGTGGAACATTTCGCAGACGCAGACTCCATTAGCGGTGTTCGCCGGACTGTCACAATCATTTTTCTTTCCCGCCGCCGCTAATTCTCAGCCGCGCTTCAGTGAGCTTCTACCGCGACCGAGGCATCACGATACTTGTGACTATTCAAGCTTTTGGACTGTTGGTAATGTGGGATGTTATGCTCATTTATTAAAATGAGACATGTTGTATATTTTTAACTTAAGCAAGTTAGTATCAAGCATGCACCTACAGCAAAATATAGCACCGAAATTAAATTCATACATGTACTCACTTAATTCATTTTGTATAACTTTTTCGTAAATATCAGAGTCGCGCTAGGGCCTCCTCCATTTTGTTACATTATATTATTCCCATTTTATGTACATAATTATGTCGATGTTAAATCAAATTAACTCTCTTCTATATTCTAAATCTAATTGTAACATCCTCCAACTGATTAGTTAGTTACTTAAAATGTTTTTGTCGATCTATTTTTGTAAGAAATGTATCGCAACATACGCGTCATCCCTATTTTTAGATGGGTGATACTTGCGGTCAATCTGATCAATACCGTTAATTGTTTTTTTTTCATAACCGTGAATGCTGTGTACCTATGTGTCGCTATCCGAACGCACTATGTGTGAATTTTAACTGCTTATTTAATGCTAGTTTAAAGATACTGCAGGTGTAACATTGTTTAAAAGTACAATTTCCAAAATAATTAAAAACCTTTATGTAAATACTGCTTAATATTTAGGTGTAAGTAAGGCTAAGTATTTCGAGATCATTTACTGTCAAAAAAATAACTACATTATATCGATGACGTAATTAGATGAAGTATCAAGGAGTCGCGGTCCGCAGTCGGAGCAGGGAGGCTGGTATCGACTTTTATTACTGTGGAGGGGTTGGTCATTAGCGGGATAAAGCGGCTGCCACCTGATAAAGTGCGTTTTGTTGCTCACTTACTATTTCTGTATATCTCACTATTTTATCTTATTTACCAATTTTCCGTGGCTTTTCAACAACATGTGCATCTGTGTTTCTGATAACTATTATATTATATTGCAAATAAGATAAGTATTACTGAATTAAATATATATATATATATATATATCTCAAAGACACGAGTATTGTAATATATAATTGTTGTACGTGGATATTTAGAGAGTTAATACGTAAGTAAGTATATCTCGGTTGAACGATTAATTCCAATACGTTTTAATTTCTGTAGCTTTAGAGTAAGATACGTGAAAATTTTATAAGTAAATAATTAATTTAGAGACTATACACATCGTAGTCTCTGCTACTATTCTCATTTATATCCGAGCGTAACTACAATATTCTCTTATAATTAAGTATCTAGGAGATAGCTATTGTGCTCTAAATAATGATAAACAACGTGGTTGTAGCGATTATTAACACTTTACCTAGTGCTCCCCGCCGCCGCCGTCGCCGGTATGATTGATGAGTTCACCCCACTCGACTAACAATGAGTAATAGAGTGCCACGAACATATGATATTCGTTACGCCAAACCGTTTGAAACACCTCCACGAGCTTATAATGTCGTCGCGGTATCAAATTAGTTTCGTAATTATTAACCAACTATTTAATATTTATAACAATTCGGTTAGATGAAACGGTTACAAATCGAATGTATCTACGGCTACACAGTTTGAATAGGAAAGGTTTCGTCGATATTTTTACAGAAATTTAGACAAAAATGTCGAAGAAGGGTTTTGCGACGCGGTGAATATGTTACGTAGATGTTAGGATAAAGTTGTTTTGATGGCAATGTAGTGTGGCGATATGGAAACATGTTCCGTCCCGATGCCACCGTGCGCACGAGGCGGGTCGAGGCAATAAACGCGATTAGACAAACATTTCCTGACGCGGGCCCACTTTTTTCAAAACTTGCCAAATAAATCAGATCGGGTGGTGCGTCGCAGTTTTCGCGTCGTCTTGCCAAATTTATGTACCGATCGGTCCTTTCGTATGGAGATGTAACCTGCTATTTACATATAAATACTCGATTATTTGAATTATTCAATCGAGAGGGGGCGGCGCTGACAAATCACTTCCTCAGGAGATGGCACAAGTCGCTAGGCTCGAGTTTAGTTTGATGTCTGCGATGTATTGCTCGCTCAGATTCCGGAGCCTTTAACACATCAATCCACGGGTACCCTACTTTCTTATATGGCTCTGTATTTACTGATCGATGTGTTCAAATTTTATCTGGTTTTTACATATGAATGTAGGAATGGAAAATTCTTGAAATATTTTTGTTATCTTGATACTTGGGAAGCTTATTAATTCTTTAGATTGCATTTTTTTATTGGAATTGTCAAAATTATTCAATCGTAACATCAAAATCTACAATGTAGTTTGAAATGAATTTACTTCTACTTTTGTCATCCATGAATCTAGGTATAGAGTCAAAGCGGTAATTTGTAGAATGCAATTTTCCAAAAAGAGCGCGATCGAAAACATTGTGGAAAAAGACGTATAGTTAGTTTAATTTCCACCGCTGAGTTACTGTATTGTTTCTCCGCGAAATCAAATGCAAGATATTAAATTATAGTATGTTTATGTAATAAATGAATCAATGTTAACATAAACGGTCAATCGTTTCGTTATTTTTCGCACAAAGGGGTGAAATAACAAAATGAATAAACAGCGTAGTATCGGAGCTTTGTGTAGTTTCCCCGCAGTTTTATGTCCTCTCACGTGCCATTTAGCGGGAAATAGAAGTTTTTGTATGGAAATCGGATGCACTAAACCTCCGAGCCTCTGGCGCGCTCGCCGCCTATTGTTGCGACGTAACAGCCTCATAAAACTTTATCATTCGCATGTACCAATTCCTATTATTCTCAGGAAATACTTATTTCGTTCCTAGATTCCTAAGCTCTTCTTATATGTATGAAAAATGTACCTACTTTCACATATGAAATACGGTATACTGAATGGTGTGTTTATAGTAAATACTAGTACTAGGTTTAGGCAGTCCAAGCAGCTTTTTCTATAATTACAATTTTACCTTATTCGTATATAGGTGATAAGTTATTAGCAAATCTTATTTTTAACAAACTTTGATTTGATTGGATTGTAACAAAAAACTACGTAAACCACAATTTGAATTCGAATAAAATCTGCAATCTAAATAAAAAATATTAACTTAAATCAAGCATTAACTTATATCAAATAAAAAATATAAATGAATACTCCAGTTGTATGTGCCACGTATAAAAAGATCAGCATTATTTTGAACTAATATATTAGAGGTAAAATTCATTCATTTTATAAAGACAAAGCACCTATACGTTACATTCAATAAACGACTTAACTGTATCTACGACGTGTTCCATCTCTGTCCCCCGTCCCGTGTCCAAGCTGGCAGTGAACTCACTCGTGCTGGTTTCACGCCGACAACAATCACACTTATGGCTGCGATAACCATCGATAATCGCCAAATCCCTTGTTCAATGCTTTTTTATTTTAACTAATCGCGTTATTGTCTCGTGAACCAACATTACTTATGAACTGAGTGACCATGGTTTCCGATTTTATTAACACTGTCGAGGATTTTAGTTAGTATTCTCAAAACTATGAAAAATCAGAGAACGTTAAACGTTCCTATTTTGTCAAAGTACTTACACCATTAATGTTAACACTTTATTTTATTCATTTATTCATTCACCTCATTCATTCGTTCATCAACTTAGGCAATCGGAATCTTGACTTTCGCCGACGTATGTGGAAGCAAATACTATGCAGGCATTAGCAAAGTACTTGTATAATCTTTATTGCTTAAAAAAAGGTTCTATCAATTCAATCGACCTTCGTAGACCCCGTTCTGATTATTTTATATCCTTTAGAATTATAATTGGACTATTTACAGTAGACACTGTACATAATCTTCATAAATAAGTACTTAGAAAGTAAGACCACAAAAGAGTATTTCGATATTTTTTGGTGAATGAGTTATGAAACAAAGAACTAGAACTACAGGTCTGCCATTTTCAATTGTCCATTAAGACATCATAACTTCCATAAATTATTACCGTTGTACCAAAATATTCTTCACCTTATTAAATTTACTTGTCTACTAAGTACATAATAAATTATCATTTATTCTTAAACCTGTGTAGTCTTAATAATTGACGACCACGGAATACATTATGGTCGAACTGAGTTATGAAATGAGCTACAGGACATATGTATATAAAATTAAAGCTTTAATAAGTATATTACAATAAATAATAAACCTATATTTATTCTTTTTTTAATATATATCTAATAAAACTGATTAAAAGATATAATCATTAGCTGAAGCTAAAGTTTTTTTTTTATTTTCAATTTAATACATTATCTGCATTTTACAAGTGATTCTGGTAGCCCTACTGACAATAATGTTGGCAGAGTGGAGCGCGGGCAGCCGTTGCATCTGATAAGGCATTTGATATGCTAATAGTGGTAGCAAATGTTCGTGTAATGAGCATGCGACGGTTTAGCGCCCGCGATATGCCGCGCTACGAGGAAGCTTTCGATAACCTAACTGACCTTTTACAGCAGCTATTTGATAAAGACTATCACGCTCACTATATAATAATTATAAGAAAAAATCGTTATTACAGCTTTATCTAAGGTATTGCATATCCATTGTGAAACAGAGCAGATATAACTTCTGTAATGTCGCGAAGACAATCTTTATAAAGCAAATGTTTACTTATTTTGGTTGACTAAATTTTTAAAGACAAAACAATTATTAACAAAAAAAATAAGTTAAGTAATTTTTATCTGTAGTGATACTTTATAAATTAATGCATGTGAAATTTAACGCGGATCGTTGCCGCAAACCAGTTCTTTTAAGTATAAGCATTATAGAATTCTATACTTATCAAATAGTATTAATCAGTGAGTGTGAAATAGCTAGTACTTCGCTTTTAACAGTAGCGTTGATAGGGGCGAGTGAAATTTGCGGATTAAGATGTTATCGCGAGAACTTGACGCGCGGCGGCTGTGCTACCACGTTTGATCATCAGTTACCATAATGCGGCGTAATGCGACCATTGTTCGCAGATACATTACTGCTTATTACCACATGTCTTCATTAAAGCGAAATTAGACGGCTCATCGATAGTGTAATAACTGAAGCAGTGTCGAGGTATATTTTCATATTTCAGCTTGGTCGAATCTTATACTAATATATAAAGCTGAAGAGTTTGTTTGTTTGTTTGATTGTTTGAACGGGCTAATCTCAGAAACTTCTGGACCGATTTGAAAAATTCTTTTAGTGTAAGATAGTCCATTTATAGAGGAAGGCTATAGGCTATAGAACATCACGCTAAGAGGAATAGGAGAGGAGCAGCAATAAAAAATATTGCAAAATCGGCAAAATTTTGAGCTTTCCATGCGTGCGCTGAGTAAACAGTGAAAGTTACTAAAAAATCATGTATTACAATATTGTTCCCTTCTAAAAGTCCTAAATAAAAGTCCGCGATAGCATATGTCTAGCTTTTAAGTTTAACCCACTATAACCAATTTATGGTGATCAAAATAGTTCTAAAATTTATACGGCAAAACAACGTTTGCTGAGTCATCTAGTTATATATATGTATATGAAGAAAATAAATACGACGAACAGCTTTGAAACAATACAGACGCACACCTATTTTCACAATTCTAAATTCCATACTATATTCTTCAAATATTCCTCACGGAACCGTATTTCACGTTTGTTCCCTTTCTGTATTTCTTCTCAGTGCCTCATCTAGTGAAGCTTTACAGGATGTCACCTTTTTAACTAGAGCACGTTGTCTTGTGTAGCTAGGTTGCTGGCATTTATGTTTTGAAATAAAATACAGCACAAAGTAAGCCTTGCAGCTAAATGGGCAAGATGAGCGTAATATTTGTTTGTAGGAACTTTGTCATTTACTCGTGCACTGGAAATGATATACCAACTTATTTTGTAACAGCTTTATACGTGGCCTTGTTAATGGAAGAGTGTTCAAAAACGTTTCATAAACATTTAATACTATTACGAGTTTGATAACCTTGCCTTTTTTACACAATATAAGTTAATACTTGACTATCCTGCCTGATGGTAAGCAGAGAGGTAGCCTTGGGTGGTTGAACTTAAATGCCTATTCACTTTTGCCTTGAAGAATCTACAACCTTTGAGGATTTAGAAAGAAAGAGAAACGTTTATTATTTGTAGCCAAAACTTAATGACAAACATATTGAAGGATTAAAGGATATCGTACATTTATCCTGGAAAATTACGCTACTGGTATAAATTGCTATATGTGTTCCGCCTGGAAGCATAAGAGCCAGTACTTTCTTCTTTAATTCTTCTTAATCAATGAAGCCTTGTTGTTCATGTTCATAGTTGATAATGACTATTTAACTATAAAAGTGCACTAAAAACGCGGGGTCACCACTTTAGCGATAGCAAATGATAAGTCAAAACTAGGAGATACTGAGGAATGATTTTATTTTACTTCGAAAGTCTGAATAATAAAATTCACTGGTTAAATACAGATTACTACAACCCTCTACTTTGATACGGGGTTACTACGACTGGCGCATATTACGGCTCTTGTTATGTAGTTGCAATAAACTTCGTAATATGCAACTTCGCTACACCATCATGTATCTCGTTGTCCTTTGTTCACTAGTTATATAAATAAAAATCTACACCGATGTCCGGCTTCGTATGCCATTAAGTAACAATCTATCAAATTGGAAAGGCGACATTTGATATGAACGCCGCGAGCTATTCTATTGTTAAATTCGTTAAAATATAAATGTTTGTTCTTTTGTGAAACAAATTTCAATGGACAGCGTGACCATTGAATAATCTATTATTCAAAGCCCGATACGTTTCTATTGTAGGTCGATATTTAACTTGATAAGTTTGCAGCGATTATTTATGACTTTAACAAGAGCTCTCAATTCGCGAACAAAGTTAATTTGTTGCGTTGTTACAATAGCAGATTTAGGATAAGTTTCATCAATTAGACGAAAGTCAACATCTTTAAAATAATTTTATCTGAATAAAACCATCAAAAATATAACTTGTAAAAAACCAAGTCTTGCAACTTAGCGCTTCTACTGTTAAAGTTGTGAGATCCATGTAATACCAAGTAGGTTAATTTATTCAGTTCCCACAAGGAACCTTCTGTCTTCATTTATTACGTAATTAGCTAACTTAGCAGCATCTTATACGGACCATATCAATATTAAAAACCTTTTATACATATTTGAAATAAATTTACATGACCCTGAACTTCGAGAAAAGGATGGTACGGGTGTACCGCTTTTTTCTTCTGCCAGATTCCTCTGTTTGAGTTATATTTATTTATTTATTTGACTACAAATTGATGCTGAATTTACAGATACTCCTGACTCCTAGAAAAACGTGAGCCGTGGCCTGGAAGACAGTAGATACCTTCTCAACTCTAATGTCACAGTAATACAGAGTCTAATAATTTATAGGCTAATTATTTGTACAAACTATTATCAAATACCTGTGTGTGTGTGTGTGTACGTAAGTGTGCGTGCATGTGTGTGTATGTATAATGAGTGTACATATGTTACCATACATCTAAACAGTTGGATCGATTTTAATGAATTTCTTTGGTCAGTGAACACAGAACAGAAGAATTATAAAAAGATGACGTTACATCTAAAGACGTACCTATTAATTCTTTCGATCATAAGATTTACGTTCGATTTCTCTTTCTATACTAATATTCATCTTCTTTTATTCCGAGAAGACGGCAACTTAAAGCCGTATTTATCGTGTTCGATGCATTCAGAGCGATAACTCACGGTTTCGCGGATGCAATACGTTAAACCGTCGCCGTCTTATTGAAACTATTTCCACAACATTCGTTATTTACGACAGTTAAAATTTTGTTCCAAAGAAAGAAAGGATCAAAAGCGCCGTTTATTTCTATGGTTGAATTATTTCAGTGGAATATTTGGATCTGAATTCTATTTATCAATACCTTTATCATCATTTTTATCCTTATTGTCAACATTATCTGAACTTTGTTCATTTATTATCTGTGTTCATATCTTCCGTGTTCGACAACGTGATAACATAATGATACTTTGTTTAAGATAGAATACGGCCATTCGAAGGGTTCTGGGTTCGATTGCCAGCGAGGCAGAAATTTGAATGATGAATTTAAATTTCTGTTCTCGGTCTGAGTGTGATTGTATTTGGCTTTCTGTGTTGTCCATGACATCCACTACACGGGGTATCATAGTGTGGGGCTATGAGTGTGTGGCGTTATTTATTATTTATCACAAAACCTTAAGTTTACCGTAGACCAGTTTTCGTTTATTGTTTAATCTTCTTTTTATATGTACTTTGTATATCGGGATTGACGGCCATATCATCATCATATTTGTCATGTTCCGATTCTATATTATTTAGAAAATATAAGTCATTTTTTTATTCCGTGGGATTTCCAAACATCCTAAAAACAATTAAAAGTAGTCATTATCGTACCATTTCAAGTTTTTATTTGAAAAAATCCTGAATAGAGTTTTTACTACTTAGGATGACTTATTTATATGTATAATTTAACGTCTCTAATAAATTAAAAGTTAAGATAATAGGGTTTACAAGCGAAAATATCATACTTCTTTGTTCTCAGTCCCATAGGAATTTCGAAAAATTTGCTCTAACAATTACTTATAAAGTAAGTTTATAAGCGAAAATTTAGCTTCAACTCTTTCAATTTATTCGTTTGTATTTTAAAATGCATTATTAATTATTAGATGTTAAGTAATAGTACATTTTGAAATTATTTTGTGATAATATTTGAATTTTAACACATTTACAACGTAATGAAAATATGAAACGTTTTCAGATATTAAATTCGCTATAGTAAACATTTCCCCACAAACTGTAATGAAATAAATAATATATTAGTATGTTATAAATTTTCACACGAAGCTTCCACTCCGTGTTTTGATTAATTACTGCAAGTTCATTTAATGGCAAGTTCAGACGACAGTCTCAGTAATTAATCAGCCGAGGTCATTGCCATTTTGACAACGTAGCATCGGTTACGAACACCTACGACGTAGCAGTGCTACGAAATGTAAAGCCGTCGCGTAGAACGAATGGTTAGCACATTGTTGCTTTGTTAGAAATCTTTTAACGATTGCTTTGAATCATTGAAAAAGTTGAAACTGTTTTTAACCCTAGGCATTACTATGGTTATATTGATGTAATTAGAACGGACTCGTATTATATAATTTAAAAACTTTTTTGTTAGATAGATCTTTCGGTTTAAAGATCGTTATTTCTCATAAGACATACATACATATGTACATACTCACTTAAAATGAGAAAGTTAAACATAAATTATGATATTGTGTTAAGCGAAGTTGTCGGTGTACTAGCATGAAAATTAATAGCGTGAAAATTATTATAATAATAATTATCATAATAAGTTAACTACTGGCTGGCGGTAAGGTTTATAAATGTTTATACTACCAATATTATCATTAGGTAAGACATTAATATTAATACCGATATTATTTTCTCTCCGTAAGACCGCCTAGCTTGAATTAGCTGACAAACGATTCTGGTTTTTGTTGGGGGCTTGAGAACCAATTAATTGTACCTTTTCTTCACTATTTTTTTTCAACCCATCAGTGCAGATATGTTTTGTTTGCTGGTTGCCGAGCGATGATCATTTATCATCATACAGAAAAGTAAATAAATTACGAGTTGAAGAATAAAAGTACAAAGAACATAGTATCATAAAATATCAATTCTCTGGTGCAAGGATCCCGGTGCACGAGTTGACTTGTATACAATGTTCTTCTCTATCTAACTTTCATCCCCTATTTTATTCCTTTGGCTTTAGAATTGATATAAATCCTTTCTTAGTGGATGCCTACGTCATAATATCTACCTGCATGCCAAATTTCAGCCCGATCCGTCCAGTGGTTTGGGCTGTGCGTTGAT